>JACSYO010000771.1:870000-1027500 GCA_016806645.1 Ophiodon elongatus | reverse complement strand
TCCAGTGCACAACATTGGTTCCTGATGTCAACACAGTGAAGTTGCTACAGGCAAACGTCAGAGATGCTACACATAAGTACTGGACAGGGAAATAGCATGTGTGTGTGCGTGTGTGCGCGTGTGCGTGTGCGTGTGCGTGTGCGTGTGCGTGTGTGTGTGCGTGTGTGTGTGTGTGTGTGTGTGTGTGCATGTGTGTGTGTGCGTGTGTGTGTGTGTGTGTGTGTGTATTGCAACGTATCACCTCATTTACTGGCCATCCAGGAGTTGCACATGTGGTTGCTTAGGCGCACGACAACCTAGCAGCCGGTGTGCAGAGCAGTCCTGCTTGACTAAATAACGGAGCTAACAGCTAATGTCAATGGAGGTTGCATTGAGTTGCATTATAATGTGTTCAGGCCCTCCTTATTCAGTGAAATGGAATGTATTGGCGAAAGTAAATTGTGACGTTATCATGATGTGTTTGAATGTAATCTTGTAAAATCTAGTTATTGGCAAGAAATTTGAATAAATACGGTTCTTTGAAGGAGATGTTTTCACAGCAAGAAATTATGACCTGTTTAGCTTGGGTGTTTTATTTAAATAAGCACTATCGATGAAAATAACAAAGAATTTTTGACAGTTTACATTGAATTTGGAGCGATGGACATTTCATAATTATTTTTCAGGACGGATTCGGAGTGGTGGTGAAAAAAGTTAGTCTGGAGCCTTAAATACAGCTCAAAATAAAAAATAAAAGATCGGTAACAACGGATATGGCTCATTGAAGATTGACAATCGGTATCAAGGGACAAAAACAAAAACAGCTAATCGGATTTAAAAAAAATGCTTTATCCTGGCCAATTTGGGATATATTTGGACATTTTGCTCCATAAAATAAAAAATAAAAATAAAAATAATAAAAGCTGAGACTTGAAATAATTACTATTGCTCAGCCTACTAGTTGTGCTATCGTTGTCTAGCGTAATCAGGGAAAGAAACTAAATCAAAAGGTGTTTGGCTCTTTATGTTTCTGGTGTTAATAGAGACACTGGGCTTATTACCACATTGTCTTTGTTATTTTGTTATTGTTTTTGGTGTGTCCCAGTGGCCTGTTGATTTGAGCAGAGCACTAAGTGGTTGTTAATGGGACAAACAAGACTGTGGTTTAAAATAGCAGACTGCCCATTAGGCTGGTATTAACAAGGTAATGGCCTGTTACTAAACTGCTGAATGACATTGCCGCCGAGCTGATGCCCGCAATGCACACATGACCACAAACACAACACACACACACCACGCACAGTTAGTTCTTCCATGCACAAATATATACGTGTATAGCATGGTGAGCAGAGCTGCAGACTGATAAGTTTGAGTTGCCGCAAAGATGTGAGGAGAAAAAAAAAAGAGATGAGAGACCAGAAAATAAGTAAAATCGAACAGAATAGAAAGAAAGAAACATTGACTGAAAGACATAGCTGGGAGGTGTGACGTGGTTATTAAAGCTGAGATGCACTATGGTTGTTTACCTCAGCCTGACTGTATTGTTGTGGCTCAGATATTATTGATAGGCAGGAAGAAATGGAGTAATAAAGAACTACACATTACTTCTGTCTGTACATCCGACTGTCTGACTGTTCTGCTTGTCTCTCTCTGAAAAGCAACAGTGGTTCGAACGCCATTTCAGAACAAACTGTGTCCTCTTTGTCCACATAGTGCTCCAGTGCGAGTATAAGCGTCTATGTACTGTATGTCTGCTTGTGCCCCTGTAGCTGTTTTTCCTGTAGGATGTTGCATTTTCCAAATACACACACACACACACACACACACACACGAACACACTCCTACACTATGGCGTGGCAATAGGGCAGCGCAGTAGGGGGTATATCCCTGGGAAATCATTTCTCCCTCTCCTTTCTTCCTATTTGTAACTTGTCCTTTCAAGCAAGACAGCCCTTAAAGTTCAGTGGCACATTCTTCAAAAAAGGCTATTACTGGCTGCCTCTGATTCTGTATCATGCCGCGCACAGACCAGCCATCCCTCCTTTTTATGTTCCTCTCCTCCTGTCATCATTTTCTGAAGGCAAGAGAGGAGAAGTCAGGGTTTCAGAAACGCCTGTGACCAATGCCTTGAAACCCTGAGCAGTCCCCGCCTCTGACTTTGCGCCAGACGTCCGTATCATATCGCTAAAAGGGCCTATTGCTTTTGATACTTGACAGAGCTCTCTCTTTGTCTTTCTCTCAGTGAATCTCTGTCGCGCCCTCTGTGCCAACTGTCTATCACACTCCTTCTCTACAGTTACAGGGCTCCATAAAACAGTGTGTGACTGTAAGATATATGGGCATGCTTCTGAAAGGCATGAAGAAAAGCTTGAAGTTGTTGTTGACCCTGACAACGAATAAGGCTCACATACACACAAAAGACAGCGGTCATAAGACTGAATTTCTCGATCTTTTCTCACCTGTAACCACATTTATTTTTATACCTCAGCATTTAGACTACTGGTTTGAAAATGAAGTAAAAATTAAATTAGTTTTTTTTAAATATATTTTTAGAATGTACTATACAAATGTATTTCTGACAAAATCCTCCTATGACTTTGTCTATCAAGGTCGAGTTGACAAACTGACACACTGAAGAACATAATGGTTAGTTTAACCTTGGTTGTTACAACCTTTAATTCAATGAATGGCAGCAAAACTCCCTGGTGGTAATTAAACATTGATGTCTTAATATGGTTCACCTTCAATAGCATATTGATAAACACACAGCATTTAGATTTTTTTTGTTCTGTGCCCCAGGCTATTTAACCAGTTGTGTTGTACTTAGATATTAAATCTTTGATTTTTTTTTTTATTTCTCACCTTGCTGCAGTGACAGGGAAATGTACTCCAGGGTGTGTCAGTACACTGTGACATCACTGTTGGGTGTGGTTACAGCTGCAACAAAGAACACTTCCGACCGCTAATTGGTTCTAATATGTGATCAAAGATATTTTTTATTTCAAGAGTGAAATAATAAACATTGCTAATTTTTTTTTTTACTAAATTCTTTTGCATTAGTATGAAATTTGTAATTACCAAAAGAAAAAAAAAATAGGCTGCTGGAAATGTCTGGCCCATCTATTTCCTGGTTTTAAAATCTGTCTCAATTGAATTTGTAGTTGAATAGCCCTGCTTTAGATCATTATTGTCACGGTGCATCCACTTGACTACTCATCTGTGACCCGAACAGGACCAGAGCTCACAGTGGTAGCAAACTGCTCCCTGGTCATTGATGGCCAAAGGCCCGCATCTCACCTGCACCTCTCATTAACATAATTAGAAAGCCCCTGACTTCAGGCTTGAATGCTGATGGCTGGCTGACACCTTGTTTAGGACAGATCGTCTCCCCTTCTTCGTCAGCATGTCTCCCTCTGTCACTCTGCCACTCCCATCGTCTGTGACCTCCACTGTCATCACGGCTGCCCTTGAGGAGCAGAAATCTCTCTATTTCACAGGGACCAGCCATAAGGGGGCTTGATTGCGGCAAATTGATCCATAATCACACAGCGCTCAGAGCTTTTTATCCTGCCGCCTCTTCATCTCCACTTTAGAGGCCCGCCGTTGGCGTATTTACATGCTGTCATCTCAAGGGTTTCCTCTGCTCAAGCCCTTCTCTGTCTCTTTTTTCATCTCTCTCTCTCTCTCTCTCTCTCTCTCTCTCTCTCTCTTTCTTTCTCTCTCTCTCTCTCTCTCTCTCTCTCTCTCTCTCTTCTCTTTATTTCTCTCCCCACCCTTCATCCCCTTTATGACTCTCCCAATTTTCTTTTCTTTCTATCCCTCCCCTTTGTGTCTGGATGTGATGCCAATCTGAGTGTCTCAACACGGCCATTGTAATCCTCTCCCAAAGCCTGCTCTGTCTCTCCCTCACACACACACACACACACACACACACACACACACACACACACACACACACACACACGCCTCTGACCACCACATCTCTGCTTTTGATTGCTCTCTTCAGCTACGCACACATCCCTACTGTAGATGGCTACGATGGCCAAGGAGTCAGAGAGGAAGTGAAGGAGGGAGGCGGGTACAGAGATGAGTGAAGATGACGGGACGGAGGTGTAGATGCTCCAGAGGTAGAGGTGACTTAACCCGACAGATATCCCAGAGGGGTGTCACCCAGTCTGTATCCTCTCTGTCTCTTGTCTCATTTGTCTATTTCTCTTCTGTCCAGCTGTCCTATTCAAAATAGTTTTATTAGCATAACTATAATTATAATTGCAGTACATATGATTACATTTTTCCATTGCAGGTTGTAGAAAGTAAGTAAGTACACTGTAAGTACAATAATTCATGATGAATAAAAAAAAGATAACACAATTTGTATGCATACTGTGTGCAGCTACATTACCAGGGCTGTTGCTTCTATGAGGAACATTGTATTTTTACTTTTTGAGGGTTTTAGGGAGCTTACATTAAAAAATGTAAAAGATAAAATATAACTAACTTATAAAAGGTGGATATTTTATAGGCAGGTTTGAGTAATGTTATACTCTATACCTTTTAGTTTTTAATAATTTTAGGTCAACAAGAAAATTGTAATATTCAGTATTTCCCTACCAGATTTTTAGTCCAATATGTTACAGTCTTCATGTTGGGAATACAACTTACAAAAAGTATAATTGAAAAGGGATTTGGTATGATGAGCTCAAATCTGAGTTGCAGTTAAACATAATGGTTGTGGTGAGAACCAAAGAAGAAAAGAGATTTTAAAAAATGTGGGGGATTTTGAAGGAGCTCAGTAAAGTTTCATGTGTTGTTCTGTTGATCTTCTGCTTCTCTTTGTTCACTTTTCACCTCTGTCTCACGGCTTGTCGTTCTGTCTTCCCCTCGCTGTCCTCTGTCTTTGTATCAATCATCCCCTGAGTCTCTGTCCATCCACCTGTCTGTGTAAACAGCATCTCCTCTGTAGCTTTCCTTCTTTGTCAGTTCAAAGAAAACACCATGGCTCCATGTTATGACGATTAGCGATGTTGGACTCTCCATCTCTCTCTCTCTCTCTCTCTCTCTCTCTCTCTCTCTCTCTCTCTCTCTCTCTCTCTCTCTCTCTCGCTCTCTCTCTCTCTCTCTCTCTCTCTCTCCCCTCCTCACCTCACAGTTTAGCTGTGTAATGTGTGGTGTGTGAAGTGACAGGGAATGCTTTATGAATGTGTGAGGAGGCCTTGGCAATGCCCCTGCCTCCTCACAATAAGATGAGCTGAATAAATCTGAGAGACGCCACAGGCTCTCCAGCACCTACAGCCACAAACAAACACACATGCACACACACTAACATTTAAGGCAGGGACCTGGGCAATTCCTGGGCAAAAAAATAGCATCATAAAAGCCTTATCACTTTGGAGTCTTCCGCACTTCAGCGCACAGCCTCATCCCTCTCAGTCTTTCTTTTTCATTTTTCTTTATTCCTCTCTCTCTCTCTCTCTCTTTCGCTGTTTGTCCTTGAGGTGGCAGAGGGTGGTGTCAACGGGTGGAGCGGAGGGGGGTGTGAAGAGGTGCAGGGCTTTGATGCTTGTTGGGGCTCACTCAGCTGGGCAGTACACGGTGCTGCATCTCGTCCCAAGGCTCTGTATAAATTCAACGGCAGTGACAATTTACAGCTCACGCCCATCCTCGATATGACGCACTGAGCAGGACGCCAAGCGTGTCTTGTTGCCATCTCGCCAAAGTGAGGCTAATTTATTACAGTGTAAAACCCACAGAGCAGAGAGGGGGGGGGGAGGCCTTCGTTTGCGACTTGTGGTATAATGTGTTATAAAGCTGTGGCCAGTGTGACATTGTTTTTTATCGTATCCCTGTGTACTGTGGTTGCAGTATGTCGCAGTGCATACTGGAGCAGATTTTCTCTCCCCATATTGTGTCAAAGAGTTCAGATATTCCATATTTCATCTGGTTTAATATAAAAACCTATGCTATTTAGTGTCTAAAAAGTTAACTGTAGTGTTACAGGTCAGTGCCAGTCTTTGTCCCTCAGCCTTCCACGTCTTAATGTTTGGACACTGATGGAATATATATATACAAAATTAAATAAAGAAGCTAAATCTGCCTCTTACTCCTTGAATGAAATTTACTTTTAAAGTGGGTAAATTTATTTAAATATATGCCATGATGCTCCAATAAGGTCTTGACAGGGCCTCCCTTTGTACCTGCTGCAGAAGAATGATGAAGACGATCTCAGTTAATTACATCATGTCACAACTTATGAAATTGAACCCAAAGTTCCTGAGACTTGCTGTCACAGAAAGAGCTGACCAACACAATCATGACTGACCTTCAGAATCTATTAGATTTATGTTGTTTTTCACAGGCACTTTTCTTCTCTCCAGTAATTTACATATTTATCAGAGCTGATCGTAGTTTGACATCCTTTAATTTTTTTCCACCCCTCTCGGCAAGCTGCGAGAGAATGAGCAGTAATGTGCCGTACAGTGCAGTGCGTGACTTTGGCAGGTGAGGAATATGCTGAGGGAGCACTTTGATTTGGAAGTGTGGGCATAAATTTTGCCGCTGCCACTTTCACTCACTCATTGTCACGTATCTCTCCTAGAATGTTAAAAAAAAAGGTATCATGTTGCAAAGTTAAACAGAATGTGTTTGCATGAAGAAATAGGGCAGCAAGATACTAACATCCTGTTTACAAGCACTTGTGTCTGCTCTATTAGTGTAATATGGGAAAAAAGAGAGAGAAGATAAACAAGTGTATTGTAAACATGTTTGGCCATATTTCAGTGGTAAGTGCACAATCTTCTTGTCAGTTATTAAAAAGATATAACAATTTAATGTTCACCTAGCACTGTTGACAACGTCCACACATTGTTCTTCCATTTGCACAAACAAATACACAAATATTAATTTTTTTTCTCTGCCATAATGACTGTACACCTGTGCTAAAAGAGTTTGCTGATTGATTGATTGATTGATTGATTGATTAGTTGATTGACAGAAACTTATTCTGCAACTATTAATTGATTCATTGTTCCGGTCTTTTCTTCAGCAAAAATGTTGATTGTGCTGATTCTAGCTTCTCCAATGTGCATATTTGCTTCTATAGTTCTATATCAATTTAAATATAATGTATGGGTTTCGGACTGTTAGTTGAACTGAACAAGCCATTTTAAGGCATCAGAGTGGGCTCTGGGAACTTATGCTGACTATTTTCAATAATTCTACACCCTAAATAATGAATCTACTAATCAAAAATATAATCAATAATTAAAATAATCATTAGTTGCACCTCTAATGTACACATGCAGAATAATGCAAACCCAATCATTCTAACATACTTAATGAAGGAAAATGTAGCACATCTCAAAAATAAAGACAAATGAAGATGATAACATGAAATCCAATGATTTTGCTTATGAATTCAATAGCAGTGATGTTGGTTTGACATTCAGCTCAGCGTGGAAGGCATTTATTGTTGAAACTCTGTCCTGGGCTGTTCTTCCCTAAAACTACAATGTCTAAGAACTGTGTGTGAAGGCAGAAAAGGAGTACCAGGAAAGAGTTAGATAATTTGTGTTGACTTCGCTACCTTTCAGTCAAATCCCTTGCCTTTGTTTTCTATTTTACTTCTGTCTTGCGTTCTCCCTCTTCATCCGCATGTCAGCCCCCCGCCAGCTGATCTCTACTGACACCTTGAGGTCGGGAGATGCTGCTGCAGCGCCGGGCTCAACCATAACTTGACCCCAACCTTCATGTTATATGTCACCCACACCCGAGCCATGATTTTCCTTTACATACGGCCGAGCTATGGTTGTTGGTATGGTGCTGGTTCCCTCTGGGCGTTGGGGTGCCTATGGAATAGTGGGACTTAATTTTGTGCTACAATGCTTGGCTGAGCACAGCCAGATACAGAGGGATGCAGAGATACAGACACATAAACACAACAACTACTCTGGGAGCATTTGTGAGAGCCCTGAGGAGACATAGTCACACACACACACACACACACTAACACAACTACGTAGTATACACAGTGAATCCATTGTAAGCTCCAGGAGCCTGCTGTAAGAGATTGTTTTGATGAAGCAGCAAGGGCACACTAGCACTGAGACTAAATGTAGCATGGCCACGATGGCTGAATTCCCCGACAGTCGGGACCTTGGCAGCTGCCTCTGGTTTGGCTCTCAACTTTCTGGGTTCTTGGTTTTACTATAGGGAGAAAGACTGTGTGTATGTCTGTCAATGTTTTTTTTCTTTCTTATGTGATTGCAGCTTTGTACTGTAGTGTGTGTGTGTGTGTGTGTGTGTGTGTGTGTGTGTGTGTGTGTGTGTGTGTTCTTGTATCAGGAGCTGTTGTGGTGGCCTGGGGTCGAGGCCAAAGTAGAATTTCTAAGTGATGGAATTTCACAGCCACCGAGCACCCAGCGGCCGGCCAAACCGCAAGCACTCACATTTACAACAAACGGTCCGCCCCGCTCCACGGAGACTCCTGAATGGCAAAGCCATTTGTCTCTGTGAAGGGCAGAGGGAGAGAAAAGCGAAATAAAATCAGAGGCAGAGTACTTAAATGGAACAACGCTTTTTTTTGTTTGTTTACGACCCCTAACCACTCAAACTGACACACCATGTACACACACAGAAGCACACACACAAACACACACACACACACACACACACACACACACACACACACACTGCTGTGAGGCTAAATTGGAATTAAGGAGAAGGAAAGGTGCATAGCCTGTTGCTAATTAGCATTTTCTTTGCTCAGCAGAAGCGGGTGGAGGAATCAATAAGATATTAAGTTTGTGTATAGTGATGAGACACGCAATCACTTTCATCCATTAGCAACAGCAGATTAGAGGAAAAACACTGGCCAAGAAAACAGCAAATATTTGACCTCTGTGGTTTTCAACTTGGCTGGGAACGCAGGGTGGAGAATGCTTGTTTTTATGTATATCAGTCTGTCTATTGTACATTATTTGAGGAATGTGAGCAAGAATGATCCTCAAAATATCTACGGTAATATAAGAGATTAAAATAACCTCTTACAATTGGATTAGTTTGACTTTTAGAAAAGAACATTTTCACCATAGACCATCTCAAGAATTTACCCTCAAATATCTCACAGCATTTATCAAATAAAATGTGTAAACACTTGAGATTGTTCTCTTGTAATTAGAAGATTCTGATTTATTCAGTCATATCCAGAATGCAGAAAAAGATTATTGATTTGAGGTAAGAATCCAATACCTTTCACTTTGCTTTGGAAAATCTCTCGTTTTTAACATTTTCAAGTTTGACAAGTATGTTGAAAGGTTCATGGAGCATTATTTATGCAACAATCCACCAATTGAGTGACTGAAGATGCTCTAGAAAAGTCTCCGTGGTCCAACTCATCTGTTCAACTGATTAAAAGAGCAGGGGAAGAGGGAAGTGTCTGGTCAGAAGGAAGTCTTCACCCAGACCTGAAGACTCAAATCAAAGAAGACCTCTATCAGGTCACACCTGTTGCTGACTGATCCCGGCCTCTGTAGATGTATAATTCACCTTGCCCAGTTGAATATTCTGTGCCCTGTGTTGGTTTGATGTTTGATTCATGTGTGTCTGGCAAAAAATGGACGGCCGGGTCAGTGTGCGTTTTCACCCAGCCCCTCACACTGGACTATAATGGGCTACTTATGATCTCTCTGATGATATCTCTGATACTATGATAATAGCCTAATTTTCTTATCTAAAACTGAGAAGTTTTAGAATTGCTGTCTACACATCTAGAACGTTGTGCATTAACAACAACACCTCTTTCTCCCTTTTTCTTTTACACCTTTACCTTCCTCCCTCTCCCTCTCTCTCTCTCTCTCTCTCTCTCTCTCTCTCTCTCTCTCTCTCTCTCTCTCTCCCCCAGCAGAACATCTGAGTCCAGAGCGGGAGAAGAAGTTGGTCTTTCTTACAGCTCGTGTTCACCCTGGGGAGTCTCCTGCCTCCTTTATTTGTCAAGGTAAAGTTTTAATGTTCAATGCCATTATATGGGGTGTTGAAAAAGTAGGTATGCATTTGTATTTACATAATCAATAGTCAGTGTTATATTCAACATATTTATTGTATTTAGGAACACTTTCTTGTTACTGTTTGCTATTGATAGATTTATGAATTTGAAAGAGAGTAAAGTTACATTTATGGACCATCTCAGATGGGACACACAATAACACTGCATACAAATATAGACTTAAAGATGAACTGAAGATGTAATATACATGTTCCTAAATAAAAGAAATGAAACAGAATAGAAACCTAAAATATATAAACCACCCATTTATGTAGGGCTATTATTACTTTGTATTGTCCGCGTTGTATCGTCAATGTATAAAGTGATTGTAACGTAACTAAAAACTGAGACATTCCCCAATGTTCTTTGCTGCCTATAGCATCCTGTGGGCTGATTACAATGCAAAGGTGTACAACTAATCATTGTTATCTACTAGACCAGCGATGCTAGGAAGAGGCGGGCTACTAGCTAACCGTAACCTAAGCTAAGGTTAGCCAGCTAGCTGTAACTCAGCCACGCGGTATGGATCTGCAGTTGGTTGCTTCATAATTAGCTGATTAAGTAATATACAAACAGCAAGCTAGTTAGTATCATGGGAACATATGAAATATGATAGCCATGTAATATCGTGTCACTGTTTTGGCCGATGCCCAGGATGCTTGCTTGCGCCTACAGGAGCAAGAGGATGCTAACTGCATATCATTTGGCCACCAGTGTCAATAAAAACAAAGATTTATAAAGAAATCCCACACAGTACCTTCAATGTCCATGTTTTGTCCAGATAATTTCACAGTGCAAAAATGTGTCTTTCAGAGTCTTTTCATTCTTTTTTTTCTTCTTTTCTTTCACAAAAAAGAATCCCTATTGTTTCATTCTGTTGAATAACCTATTTTTCAAGTCATGATATAAAGGACAACATAAAACAAGGGATATTTCATTTTGTAAATATAGTTTACCTACATAACTGTCAAATTCTGTAGATACTAAGAACTTTTCCTACAGATTAAAGGAGCACTCCAGCAAATTAGCATGATGCTTTCATGTAGCTTGGTGACTTGCCAGTGACATTAGACTTTCTTTTTTTTTCGGCCCTAAAAATTATGGATCCTCCATAATACAACTTATTTGCAGTAATAATTTCCCTCATATTTTAAGTGCATGATCCAGTTTTCAATACAGTTTTTCAGTTATAATTTTGACAGATTTTTGGAGACATCATCAGGGCAGTTTATACAATTTCGGAAAGCTCTCTCCAAAGCCACAGGTCACAATATACAACCTTATTTCAAAGGGCTCAGTACTTCCCATGCTCCCATGCCAGCAGACCATCAGCAACACTGAACACAAGGAGCGCAGCTTTAATTTTCTCATAAACATACAGTATAAACTTATACATGAATATTTGAAATTTCTCTTGTTAATTCATTATGAAGACATATGCTCCACAACTAAACCTTAGATGTCTGAGTGTTACAGGAATAGATACAAGAACCTGGGCCTCTATATTATATCTCAGGAAATGAAATCTGAGGATATCATAGAGTTGCTTTGTCTCAAAACTAATAAAACAGTTTGAAAACTGAGAACCTTTGGGAAATTGCCTCCTTGTGCAGTACAACAGTTTTAGCAGGATTTAATGACTTTTAGTTCCCTTTCTCCTGCTCATACTGAGGTGAGTGGGCAGGTTCGCTCCTTCTGGGTCCCACTTCCTTGTTTATAGGGAGCCGGTCGAAAGGGGGGAGGGCTGGTGCGATAAAGGGACAGAGGGCACGGCCTTACCTTTAGCGGTGGTCCCTATCCACTACTTTGAGTCAGTGAGGCAGACTATGGAACGTCCATTAACGTTAACGAGGTGTAGAGTTGGCATTTGTGAGGAAGGGTCTGATACAGAGAGGTGGGGTAAAGGGTCTGTCTATCTATCAATTTATCTATCTATTTTTCTATCTATCTATCTATCTATCTATCTAATCTACCGACAGTATCAGTTTGTGTGTAAGTGTATTTCAATGTGTGTGCATCATCACGAATTAGATGAGTTGGTTTCTAGCCCGCTGTGTGCTGTCTGTTTTTCCAGCGCCGTCAGCTCCATTCCATTTGTATCGATTTAGGCTTGACGTCTCCTATTCCTCCCCCGATTCTGACGATGCCCCCTCGCTGTCCTTCCTTCTCCTTTTGTTTCTCAAAACTCAATTAACTGCCAGCCCGTCTTCGGTCTTCTTTTCAAGTCTATTTCCCTCTATGTGGGTTTGTGTGTGCGTGTGGATTTATGTATGTGTGTTTGATAGGTGTGATCGACTTCCTGGTAAGCCAGCATCCTGTGGCTCAGATCCTAAGAGATCATGTGATCTTCAAGATCGTCCCCATGCTAAATCCTGATGGAGTCTACCTGGGCAACTACAGGTACACAAACATATTTTAATTCTTGATTTGGATGCATCGCTTTGTTGCCTTTAATTCACACATTACATTGTTTTAAACCCTACGTGTGATTATATTCTCTTAACTCCATCTTTATGGAGCTTAATGAATTCATATATCTCACAGCAGTGCATTTGTTAGAAGATAGTATTTAGCTGTAGGGCTGTTCTCTCTGCCAGTATCCCTGTCCATCCTCTGTTTTTAACACTATTGCTGCAGCTCTGTGGGCATCCTCCTCCTCTCCTCAATTTTCCTCTCTTCTCTTTCCCTTCTTCATAATTGCCTTTTACTTAATAGGCTCAGCCCCAGGAATACTAATGCACACTGAGATAAGCATCGGCAGCCTGCTCCCAGCGTGTTTGTGAGTGCCATCTAGTGGTGGGGGCTTGTCACTGCCACCAAAAATATTTGCAGGGAATATTGGTGACTGTGATTGGTAACTGCATAAAGGCTATTTTCATTAGCTTGCTTTCACATTGAGTGGTGATGAGCAGTGTACTGACAGAGCGTGAGTCGTGATAGTCCTCACCTCACCAATCACACATGCTCATTTATACACATGCATGCATCTCTTTCTCACACATTAACACACATACACACACGCACACAGGCACACAGCTGCCACACAGCCTTCCCTGCAGGATACAGTGCAGAACAGACTGAAATGGATACATGCAGAGCAAAGAATCAATGTCAGTTAACCTGGGATGAGTATTTTGTTCATGGCTGGCTGCTCTGCACAGTTGCTCTACAGTATCAGTAACTCCTGTACGATTACCAGCTGCTTAAATGTTGAAGATACATGACAACAAATAGGTCAACTCAGTGGACATCTTTACATGCAAGCATTCCATTATGGAAATATAAGTTGCGAATGTTCCTATAGATCAGGAGGAATGCAAAAAAAGATTGTAAGGGGTAACGTAAAAGGTATTGTGAGGGAACGCAAGTAGTAGGATTAGTCTTTTTTACTTAAAGGTGCCCTGTAAAGGTTTTTTGTGAAGAAACAGAACGTTAAAATGTGCTGTTTTTCAATAAAAATGCATTATGTGTAATCTTCAGGCGTAACATTTTTTCCTAAGTACCATGCCAAAATGTCACAACTTATCAATGCAAATTGCCTTTGGGTGACTCTATCACTCTATAACTTGTCATTCATAAGTCTGTGATCTTGATACACCACTCTAGAGTAAACTACCCAGTGTCTGAATAAGTGAATGAGGCACTGATTTCGGACGCAGGGATATTTACATTCACATTTGTTATCTAGCAGTCGTCTTCTTCCTTGCATTTGTTGGTGTATTTCTTATTACTGCCACCAACTGTTGATCAGTGAAATAATGTGAAACTATTGTCAGGATATATTTGCATGCACAAGATACAAACGAAACCCTCTCGCTAGAAGTGGTAGCGTACCTTTAATCATTTGCAATATATTTTGTAAGGCGGACCACATTGTAGTTTTCCATTAAAGCTGTGTGCATGTGTGTACATACAGGTGTTCTCTGATGGGTTTCGACCTGAATCGCCACTGGCAGGATCCCTCTCCATGGGCCCACCCCACGCTGCACGCTGTCAAACAACTCATAGTGCAGATGAACCAAGACCCGGTGAGCGAGCAAGCATGTACACACACACACACATACACACCTACACACACACACAAATGCACAAATGTCCTCCATACTGTGCTCAACATTCCTTCACCATAGTAATGTCTGCTGGTCCCAAGAACAGTTTTCTGCCTCCCTGCTTGGTTCAGCATGTTCCTCCAATCTGTGTCAGGGTTTTTGCACTGGGGAGCAGGGATAGGCAAGTCAGCACCTCTAGAATGTCAGCTTGGCTCTCCTGGCCATTCAAAACATATTACTGAAGCAAGTCTATGCTTTCAGTCTCTGACTCTACTGTAACTTTTTCCTTCTACAGTTTTAGTCTTTCAGTCAGAGGAATGTGTCAGAGGCAGGCAAGGGATTTTTTTCTTTGTTCCTGATGTTAATTATAAGCAGAGCGGCAGGTTGGTGGGATTACTGAAGGTCAGTGTGTATCCTGGGAATACTCTGCCCTTTTGTACACTCCTCTAATCCTGATAAGAGAGGGAGCGGGCTGGGGCGGGATGCAGGGCAGGCCAGAGATGGGGTGAGGCGCGGGGCTGGCATTGGGCAGATTAACCTTTTCCCCTGGTGCTGACACACTGATCGATAGACTCTGTCATGGCAGGGTGATCCACTCATGGCTGTCATTCACACACGCTCACACGCGCAAACACACCCATACTCATCCTGAGCAAACAGACACATACACATAATAAACACTCACACATCACACAATGGGAATACTGCAATGCACAGAAGAACAGGTGTTCTCAAGTGAAAGTTCCCCCTGCCAGCATACTGTAGGTATTTTTGTCTCTCAGATGCATACTATTACAACAAATTGTAACAAACATTATATAGAGGAGTGGTTCCCAAGCTTAGGGTTGAGCCAGTCTCGAGGGTCGGGGGATGAATCTAGAGATCACAAGATGATTGCAGGGGTAGGAATTTTTTTTTAATAATTTGCAAACTCTTAACCAATCTTTGCTATTTACTTATGAATTATTGTTTACTCTTCCTCCAATAATCCTTCAAATTAAACAAGTGACAGCCCAAAATCACAAATTTGCCTCAGAGGGCTTTACAATCTGCACACATCCGACATCCTTTGTCCTGGGACCTCACATCGGTTCAGGCAAAACTCCCCCAAAAAAAACCTTTAACGGGGAGAAAAAGGGAAGAAACCTTTGGGAGAGCAACAGAGGAGGATCCCTCTCCCCGGATGGACAGAAGTACAATAGATGTCATGTGTACAGAATGAACAACATAACAGAGTTATAACACATTCAATGAATATGACATAAATGATTCATATAATGAGAGTAGTAGTCATGATGAAAAGGTTACAACTATCAGAAATAACAGCAACAGTGGATATAGTAGAATAATAATGATAATAGCAGTCGGTGTCGGGCAGGACCACAGCAGGATGCAGGACCAGAGTCCAGACGCAACCACGATCCATAGAAACCTGCGAGGAGAGATGGCACAAAGACTCCGGCGATGGAGCAGAGTTAGTAATGTGCATTAATGGTGCATGAATTCATACAGAAGGAAAATAGAGACGGGTGGGCGTCAGCAGGGTTACAGCAGGAGGCAGTAACCAGGAGCCAGGAGCCATGATGCAGGATGCAGGATGCAGGATGCAGGATGCAGGATGCAGGATGCAGGATGCAGGATGCAGGATGCAGGACCAGGATCCAGAAGCAACCACGATCCATGGAAACCTGCGAGGCGAGAAAGCACAAAGACTCCGGGGAACAAGTGGAGTTAGTGATGTGCATTGATGGGACATGAATTTATACAGAAGGAGAGAGAGAAGAGGAGAGAGGAGCTCAGTGTATACTAAGATGTCCCCCAGATGTCCTAAGATGTCCCCAAGAGTTCATAAGTAGTCATAGCTTCAGAGTAAAAGTGTCTGTACACTGGCATATATTCAGTCTCATACACATTGAATTAATGGTCTTTTATTTTTTACCCAATCTTGCTATAGCCTCATAAAAGTTACTTAATCGTCGGCCACCACAGTGACTTTGAGTTTGGCTGGGTAAATGCTGCCTCCAGTCAACACAGTATTGGGCCATATGTTTCCTAAGTCCACTCCTGCTGGTCAGATGCCTCCCATTCCTTCTCCTTCGCTGTTGATAACCATCCCACCAGCACTTGTACCCCCCCCCCCCGCCCCCTCCCCTTCTCCCTGATGATTGCCTTTAGTCTTGCGGAGTTAATTTGGAGGCTTGGACAACATCTCCTCTTCTGTCTCTCTCTCGCCACAGCCAGTTAATCCCATCAGACACACTACTCATGTCTAGAGCTCCCAGATGCCAGTCTCAATGCCAACTCTGCAGCCAGGAGGCTCTGTGTTGCTGCCCTCCATTCATGCTCATCTCACACAGCGGGCATAGGGTCTAATGAGGCTACCAGGGTTGGAGGGCTCCGCTGGAGGACTCCATTAACAGCAGATCAGCCGCTGCTACAGTGGCCCATTTACTAACTGTTAACTCAGTGTGGTCATTTGTTTAAAAACTAGGAGGCTGAGAGGAAGCTGGAATTGGAGGTCATATTAATTTTCAGGAGATTTTAATTAGAGAAATTAGAATTCGCAAGCAAGGGGTTGGTAGTCCTGGATAAAACACATGAACCAAACTCACTTGCCAGAGAAAGACAGTAGCCTATACGTTATGATGTTAATGCATCTGAAATCGTATTCAGGTATCCACAAGTTAGTTAATATAGCTTTATTAGCAGCTCTGTTTTGTCATTGTAATATTGTATAGGTAAATCTGTATGGTCAGAGTAAAATTTTTTTCTCCATTCACAATATATTGCAATAATCCTTCTCTTGCACAGTAATCTAAAAACACCACCAAGGTTGTCGTCGTCTTTTGCAGTTATAGCTTTAATTTTTAAGTAAAGTTTTGTGGTAGGCACGAGACTGTAATTATGTTTCAATGCTTCCTGTTTATATTTATATGATACCTGATGAATTCAGGATTTATAGCACATAAATCTATTTTTCAGAGCAAAAACCTAGATAATGATGAACCTGACAAGTAAACCATAATCCAACCACGACCCTTTAGAATATAAAATGTACCGTAACTGTACTTGGCTTCCCCTGTAGATGATTGTAAAGCTTGACAGGAAATGTGTAAAACAGTAGATGTGCATCTCTAGGCACCATACCACATGAGAATTCATGCTCTCGTTTGATTTGAGTGACTGCCTAGGACTACAACTCTAATAACAGTCTTTTAGAGTTCTTTCTGAGTGTCAAGACTAAAATTGTTGTATGCTGGCATCACATGTGGGTTGTTTAGTCTTTGTCAGTAATCTCTAGGTAAATTCTTAACTTTAGAAAATCCAACGCAGATTGTGAACGCTAATTGAATTAATTTTCTTTGTGCCTTAATGTACATAAATCTGTCCATGTATTTTTGTCAATCACCACGACTTCTTTATTACTTTAGATACCCACAGTTTTGTGCATAGCGCATCATAATTTAAAGTCACATTGCCCTCCGTTGCACAAAGGAGCCCATTCAGTTTGAAACCCCATCAACCATTCTTGTGACAGACACACTCGTCATTCCAAAGTGATTCTCCATCATTATGAATTCAGCAGCACTCTCTTTCTGCTGGGAAAATAGCTTCCTTGTTCTGTTCAGGCAATAACTTCAATAACTGGCTGCGAGTTCCGAGACAAGTGCCATTTAAATCAAAGCTTGTTGCGGGTGCAATCTAAGCTGTGTTGCTATTGATGGCTGGAAACCTTTATTTGACAAATATTTGTATATAAATTCAACACTACTCAGAACATTTGCAGTCACTAGTGTTTCTATAAACTCTGCCCTGAACAAGAAATTATGTTTTAAAATCAGTGACTTAAATTTCCATCAGCCAGCTCACTTGGAACGGTTTATAAATATATGAATACAGAGTATGTACAGTTACAGTTTCGCATCAAATACATACATTCGTCACAACATTCAGTCTGCATAAGGAGAGATTGGAAATGATGATAACAGATATTCCCCCTTCAGAGGAAATTAAATCAAAGCCAACAGGTGGTTCATAGGGTGGAAGAGGAGCACACTGAGAGGCAAATTCAAGAATTGCATGGCTTTTACCACCGTTAAACCTGCACAAATAAGACAAAAAGAAACTGTAATTCTCAAAACACCAGCAAAGGTTGAACTCCACCCCTAACTACGCTGCCATGCAAATAGCATTTTGGTACTCCTGTGCTATTTGCACATGTTCAATATGCATATATGTTTCTCTGCAATTGAGCCTCATTGCAAAAACAGTTCAATTTATAAAGATCAGCGCTAAGAGCTACATGCAGTTACAGTGAAATTATTAGCGTCTTCAGGGAGTTGGTGGTAACTGAAGTTCATTGATAAGGGGTGTCATGCCCAGACTTTCCGGTGATCATGACAGCAGTGATTGTAGCCAAGCGAAGGCATCGTCATGCTCTGCTCAAACTAATTTATTCTGGATTGCAGTGACAGGATGCAATGGCAGTCGTCTCGTGAAAAATAAATGAATAAAGCTCATTTACATTTAATTTTTGAAAATATATGAGAAAAAAACAAGGAAAAAATAAAGGGAAAAAAAGGTTATTATATATATATATAAAAAAATATTTCTTCCGTCTCCCTCCACAAAAAAGGGTAAATACATGCAACTGCAAAACGTTATAGCCATGTTTGCTCTGTAATATCATTAGTGAAATATCTTTCATGAATCCAACCTTGAGACGGGGCAGATAGCTGTTGAAAATGACGTCTCAGCGACCGAAATCCTTTTGCGAATTCGCCCCTGTATGTGTATTACTCCACAACTAAAAATATTCACCAAGTAGTGCAGAGTGCATTCAAGAGGGGCTGACAAATGCATTATTAACTACCGTATGAGTAATGTGTGCTAAAAAAGTACAGTTGTTTTATATTTTGAGATTATTTAACCTTTTTTAAAAAACGATAAGAAGCAGTCAATGAGCTTGGTGGTGAGTTCAACCAATAGATAGATAGATAGATGGATACTTTATTAAACCTACAAGGGGAAATTGTTTCGTTAGGAATTTGGAAAGTATTAGGAGAGAAAGACTAATGTAGTGTTGGTTTTTGCCTTTTCGTGGGATTTGTTGATCATAAGAAATATATGGAATAGTGCAAGCTTAATCCTTTATGTACTCTGTTGTTGTGCAAATGATACATTTGATACAAGTGGTGTATGTCATATGTTTGTGCCAAATTGTCCGCCTGTTGTGTTTTAAATGCTTCGCTAATTATTTTTTTTACTTTGACATTGATTTCAACGACTCCCTGTCACTGAGAATCAACGATAAACTGAATATAATAAGTGAATGTAGTTACTGTGACATCACCCATTGCTTTGTGTACATGGGCATTTTGGCCGTCCCCATCTTGTTTTTCTTTGGAACAAAAAATGACACAGGAGGGTGGAGCTAAGTACAACCAAACGCTGAATAAGACATTTTTAGGCGACCAAAATGAATTAACAATGAACTTTCATAAACTGAAAACTCACAGTGAAAGGGTGAAAGATCTAAGACAAAAACATGGAAAACTCAACGCTGTGGTAGGAACCTGTCAATCACTGCTTTATTGTCTATTTTACTCTAAATGGGACCATAATTTATTAAATGAACATCATGCTGTATTGAAGAAGACTTTGAACTAGCAACTAAGACCATAAACCCTTGTTAACAATGTTTACTGAAGTAATAAATCAAATGAGAAGTAGGGTCATTTTCTCATAGACTTCTATACTATCTGCCTTTTGTTTTGCAAGTTCAAGGCATTTCTGCATCGGTTTCACTTTTCAGACCCGGAGTTTGCCTCCTTGAATCAACACTTTCTCCTTATCTCTGTGAAGCTTTCGGCTTCGACACATATGTTGGCCTACATGGTTGAATCCCAACGACTCTCAACGGCATCCCGATATAAAATCATCACCTTGAGTTCTCACAAACTGTATACACTAGCCTTATTATTTAAGCAACCTACGAGATCTAGGTGGTTTAGGAGTTAGTTGGCCAGTTGTAGAGTGAATATGGGCTTACGTTCATCAGGTGGCAAGTAAGAGGACTCCCCAGGAATATTCATGTTGTATTGTGTCTACCGGTCGTGTAATAGAGCAATGATTTGCTACCATGTGAACCATAGGAGCAGATGTTAAACTGATAGTAAATCAAAGTTCTGTTCGTCACTTTGTTTGTTTTTCCGCTCCCGGTGGTCCAAAATTGCTTAATGCAGCTTTAAATGGATCTTTCACATAATAAATACAATGTGAAATGTAAAATAAAAGTGTGATCAAGTACAGCCATTGTGTGAATGGCAACTAAATATATGCTCATAAGCTGACTAACTTCCTCTCCATCCATCTGAAGGCAAGCTTGCTCAAGCTGTTTCATAAAATTCCATCATTTACCATCTGCAGCTGAACATTGGTCAGCAGGGAAAATGGCTGAAAGAGTCAGTGATGCAAGCAGCTATAATCTGTTCCCAAGCTACCCTGTTGTTTGTTTTGAAAAGAGAGAAATGGAGAGGGAGAAAAAAAAGGAAAAGAAACCAAAGAAACAAATGGACCCATCTCCTTCCTAAAGCGTTGCTTTTCTAGCTCATTTATCAAACGCAGGAGAAGAATCCTTTTTGATTGGCTGATTACCACAAGCATTCATCACTGGCCGACATATCCCCACCAATTTGACACTGCCATTTTGGATAATTTGTTACGGATGACAAAGAGGTCATTGTTGGCCTGGCTTCTTTTTGACCTTTTTAATATTTGAAAATGAATTTCTGAAACAAATGTAATAGGTCCGATTACAGCACCGAGATGAATTTTGCACCTGAAATCCACCCGAAAGCCCTCTTCTGCAGTCTCACTCATTTTCTCTCTCTTTCATGTACAACAGTCAAATTTGCATTTTTACTCTCTGTGTGAAGCAGGATATCTCTGTGGCTGCTTTTTGTGTGTTTTTTTTCGCTACCTCACTGTCTGTCTCCATGTGCGTTGTCCTCTGGTGTCAGCCAACCATTCCTGATCCATTTCTGATATTTACGGCCAATTTTACCCCCATCATCCCGGCAGCGTTTTAATCCCTCAACCGGCCCTCTTTTTATTCTCACTCCATTGGAAGCAGAATTGTTTGCTTTTCACAGGAAAGATACAGATGAAGCTCTCGCACGCTGGCAATTTGGGCCAGGCTTTTACCTTATCTTAATTTTTTACGTAATAGTTCAAACTATTTTTTGCTCCTCTTTGCCGTTTTTTTTCTCACCACCTATTCCTGCCTGTACCTATCATCCTCCCTTTCTTCTCCTTCACCTGTTCTCCTGGCAGGCCTTCCAACAGATGTGGCAGCTTATACGGCACTAACAGGCCTGAAGCACAGGGCTGCCTGCGCCCGTTCAGGCTGATTACAAGTCACCTCTGTGTTCATAAACAGACAAATACCACCATCAATTTGAGAGCACAGTACAGAGGGTGACGGAGGGGGGGAGACAATGAGAGAGATGGAGACAGACGGATAGAGAGTTTTGTGTCATTTAGTCCCGTCTATGAAGCAGGTCATGCCATCTGCCATGTTCTGTCACTGCTACATAATTAGAGGGTCACTGACCATGTGCCCCTGTGACTTGAATTGGCTTCTCTAACTAATGAAATGTTGGATAGAGTTTTACAGTGCATAAGTGATATGACAGTTTTTCTTTCTATCCATTTTTTCGGTGGGAATTTTTGAGTATAAATGTTTGATGCTCACACAGTATCACAAATTCACACCTAGGTGGCTCCGCTGGGGAAAGTACCTTGCTCAAGGGCACTTCATCGGTCATTGCATTGTGAATGAGATGTTTCTACTCTCGCTTTCACTGCCCAGGTTCAACTTGTTGACTTGAGGTTGGATCTGACCGTTAGATCCCCCCTCTCCCCCCTCTCTCCCATCATAGTTTGGTAGCCATAACTAGTTGCTAAGCTTTGAATTTCTCCACTTGTTGAAGCTTTGTGCATTGGGCTTTATTAAGATAGATACTCCATATATTAAGAGTTAGGATAGTTTGAGTTTATCTGTTCTAACATAAGCTGCAAATATTGACATGACCGGCTATACTCCTTACAATATGTTCTTGACCTAACACAGTGCTTCTTCCAAGGTTAGTGGCATTTAATTCCACATAGATAATCAACTGGTGAGGATGCTGATCTTTTGTGTGAAACATGCAGCTTTAGCCTCAGTCTTTTAGCCTGATACCATGTATGTAGTCATAAAATGCATATTTATGAACAACTCGTGAAACCAGCGTTGGCTAAATTATCTAGCTAGCTACAACAGATAAAATCCTGTCACCCCTCCCACAGGCTTTATAGGCAATATTTCAGTATAATGTGCATTACATAGCGAGTAAGTTCAACTTTCTTCTCTTCAACAAGCAGCAGTTTCCCTTCTTCTCAAAAGGTATGCTGCTGATGCCAGGAGCTTTATTCAGGAGCTTGTAATCCTGCTTCAATCAGCTCCTTTTCCTCTCCGTGTAAAGATAAGCCCGGCATTTACGGCCCTCACCGCACCCCGCTCTAATTAATATGCAGGAGATAAGTACTTGTCTGACAAAATTCATTCCGTTGACCTTCTAGGTTTTACACTAAACTGTTTGCGGCCGCTACAAGTTCACCACAAGTTGAGAGTTCCCTGGAGTTTCTGCAGCGAGATGGGGCTTTTGTTTCTCTCTGAGAGGTTTAATTTGGACAGCTTGCTCTCCCTCTCTGTTTCTCTCTCTCTCACTCACTCAAATTGTCTTCTGACTTTCATTCGGCAGTCTCTGTTTCTTAATTGCCCCTAATTGCTTAATTACAATTTCAAATGAACAATTCTGGAGGTCAGAGCGGGTCGTTAATTGAAGCATCAATCACAGTGGTTGGGCCTTCAGAACCGTCTCGGTTTGATTGACAGTGCATTAACCGAATATTGTAGAAAGCCTGGACATGACATTGTGGGTCCTCCATGGCTGATACTGCTGTTACTGCTGCTCCTCTGCTGTCATTCACATGAATCAGTGAAGGAGAAACCTTCTGGGAATGAGAACAGGGAACAAACAGGATGTGGCTTTAGATCCTTCACCTTCTTTTTTGTTTTTTGTTCTTTCGAAAATGAAGATAAATATCTATATCAGGTGGCTTGGATACCTTTTATGAATGTGACTGAATCTGTGTTTTCCCCTCAGTGGATTGGCACACTGCATTTCAGACATGATAAACTGCAGTGCCAAAAGTATGTGGATGGGGTGTCCATACTTTTTTAGGCACCTAATTCCAACTAAGTGGGCACTTAATCCTATTGCATACAATGATATTTTGGACCTTTGGACCAGTGTTTAGTTTGGTGATGCTGAACTTGTGGCCACAGTCTGGGAACAACCTTTCCCTGTTTCAACGTGGCAATGCCCCCTAGCACAAAGCAAGGTCAATACAGAAATTGGTTTATGAATAAGTTGCAACTAACAAATAATTTTCTGTCCATTTATTTATTTATTTTATTTGCTGTTTATTTTGCAGGGACAATGCACACTAATCAACAGTAAAACTGTAAGTGAGCCAGAGTTGGCCAGAGAGGCTAATTTTCATCTGCTGTCCCCGGCCAGATTTTTTGAAGGCAGCCTAATTGTCATTGTCTAATCTGTTAACAGACCGATGGTTTCAGCTCCATTTCAAAGTTTGGCGTGGGAGGACTCTACTAGCCTGCACTGATTCTTGACCTCAACCCCATCAAACATTGTCCAAAAAATTAGATTATGCAATCACATAGTAGTGTCATTTTGATCCACTTACTTTTGGCCGTGTAATGTATCCAGCCTCTTGAAAATTCTGATTATTTAAGTTAAAAAAGTAAAAATCTGAATTAAAGAAGAATTTACAGATCAGTTATTCACTGGTATTCTACAATATGTAAGCATGTATCTGCCACTTAACCTCTGCTATAAGATATCTGCCCCTTTTGATCACCCTCCTCCAATCAATCCACCTCTATCTCCTCATCCTTTTATTCCTCTCCCTCCTCCCAGCCTCCATGCCCTCCACAGGGGAGAGACCCAGGTGATTATGAGGCTGGTTTCCCTCGTCTAGACCCTGGCTGGTTGGTTGGAACTCCATCCACCCTCCCTCCACCCTCCTTCCTCTTACTAATGCAACTGGATCTACCTCTGTCACTACCTCCCTCCCTCCTCTTTCTCCATCTACCCTTCGCCTCTTTCTTTTCACCCCCCCCCCTTCCCTTTAATGTCTCTTTATGTATTTCTCCAACTGTCTACTGCTCAGTTGGCTGCATTTAGCTTTTCTCCCTCTTGCTCTTTTTTTGTGTTTTGTTTTTGTGTTGTTTCTGCCTCCCTCCTCCCTCGCACCGTCCTCTTCCACCCCCTTCCTCCTCCACCTTCTCCTGCTGCTGTTCCTCTCCTCTGGGGCTCCATCCATCAGGTTGTCGGGGGCTGCTAGCGGCCGACTCCCAGCCACCATATTTCACCGCCAGCCAGCCAAGCAGCTGACAGCACAGCCACCGCCAGGAAATTGCTTTGGCTGTGAGCGGAATTTCAAACACAGGCACACTGCGTCGCCCGGGCCGCCCAAGCACCGCTTCCCTGTCTCTCTCTCTTTCTCTCTCTTTCTCTCTCTTTCTCTCTCTCTCTCTCCTGTCAATCTACTCTTCCCGACACACATCTCTATGTCTCTCTGTATCTCTCTCTGTCTTTCTCTCTTTTTTGCTCTCTCTTATGCACTTATTTCCTCTCTCTTTGCACCCCCATCTCTATATGTTTTTCTGTTTGCTCTTCCCTGCCCCTCTGCCGCTCTCACACACAGTCACAGACCTATATGCATCGTTTTCTCTTTTTGTCTTTTGTCCATCTTTGTTGTTCCCTCTCTCTGCTCTCCCTCCCATTCATCTTACAATATCGTTCCCTCTCATTTTCCATCCTCTCATTCTTCCCTTCTCTCTCTTTTTATGACCCACAGGGAACAAGGTGTGGTGGTGAATGTGTAATGAGCAGAGCAAGAGGGAGGAAGGGAGGGAGATAAAGAGGAAGAAGAAGAAGGGGAAGGATAAAACCAGGAGAAGGAGAATGGAGCGATAAGATAAAGAGAGGAGGCAGAGAGGAGGGATGCTAGTTGGTGCTACTCCCGAGTTAAGGGGCAGAAGGTGTGTGAGTGGGTGGGTGGGTTGCTGGTGGTGAGGGGGCTTGTATTTTTGCCCTTGTCACAACCATTTTAAGACCATTGAAGTGAGTAGGATTTTTTTGCCAAGTGAGGTCATTTTTGTAAGCTTTATGTGTAAGGTTTAAGGTTTAAGGTTTAAGGTTTAAGGTTTAAGGTTTAAGGTTTAGGGTTTGGAATTGGAGTTAAATACACCAGCTTTTTTTAGACAGTTAGATATATAGCTAGAGTAAAGATCAATCAATATCACATCCAAATCCAAGCAAGATAAAAACATGTAACAGCTCTGTGGTTAGGTGATTAAGTATCTTAATTAACATGCAGCTAAATTGGACAGTTTCTTGTAGTATATCTATGCAACAACCTGAAGAAAATATATTTCACTTTCATTGTTCTATGGTGGTGTATGTAAAGTAACATTTACACTGATGTAGTGTGAGTGTAATCCATTCATAGAGTTGCTAGATATATGGCCCAATTCCACACTACACAATTACATGGATAATACTATAACGTATGTGCTATTATGCATATTGTACTCTGTAAGTTGTAAGTGTCAAGGGATTTAATATGCTCTCCTGTTTTGGACTACCATGAAATGATACAAGAAATGCATAGATGGACATTAGACTGCAACTTTGGAAAGCACTGTCAATTGAAATGAGATTTTCCAAGGTGTTACTGGTGGTCTCACCATCCTCAATTTGGATTAATTAATTCTAGTTATGTGCAGTTCCGCTATTTCTTATGTCTGTTGTATTGAGGAGTAACAATGTCAGATCTATCAAACTGAGACCTTTATAAGCAAGGAATACCTAAAATGGGTGCTTCAGTCATGCAGGACTGTGATAGTCCTGCATCTAGACATGTCAGAGTTAATGTTAAAGTTAGAGATAAGTCAAAGCAGTGGAAGCTCCCTATTTGTATCACAAGATAAAAGATAAAAGTCTGTGTATGTGTGTGTCTGTGTGTCTGTGTGTGTGTGTAGATTGAGTGATAACAGAGTTGAGAGAAACAGATCTTATCAAATCCATTTTACACAGTGTATGCTGTAGAGAAAATACATTGCACACTCAATATTAAGTCAATATTAACCTGATAAATAAGTATGGAGCATGTGATGAATCTGACAATCTCATGAGAGAGCGTGTGTGGGTCTTAACACCATATTCATCTCTGCTCACCGTCTATGTATGTAGTGTAGGTTTGCCCTTCATAAGGACAGTCTGATTGAAGTTATGTGTGGGTGGTTGGCTCCTTTCAGGTAGTAAGCAGACTGTCAGTCCGCGCTGTCTCGAGGGTATGTCTTCATCCCTCTGCGGAAATCCTCTCTCAGCACAGTTTCCCTACAGTAAAGAAAGGCCTTAATCCCGGTGGACAAACTAGTGTGGACTGTAGCTGTTGTCACTAAGATATCCCATCTTCCCCACTAACATGCTGTTTTTTCTTATCTTCTGTCTTTGTGTTTCTCTGTCCCTCTGTTCTCTCTGTTCTGTCTGTTCCCTCTTCCATCAGAGAGTTAGTTTGGAGTTCTACATTGATGTTCACGCCCACTCCACCATGCTGAATGGCTTCATGTACGGCAACGTGTTTGAGGACGAGGAGCGCGTCCAGAGACAGGCTGTTTTTCCCAGACTGTTATGCCAAAATGCACCAGACTTCTCCTTTGTAAGTCACACAAACAAATACACACAAACACACTGGATATGCAGGCTCCCGAGCAGAATGTCACCCAGCTTCAATCCTGGGGCTAGCTCGGAAAGAGAACATGAACTTCTGGTGGTGTTCAGCGAGGCATTTTGTTGCCAACTGTTGCACTCTTAGTGGCACACAGTTGAAGACCTTGGTGTCACTGGGCACCTCCCAGGTGTAAATGTGTGTAACTGCATGGATTAGAGGCAACGTGTTGATGGAAAAAAAGAAAAAAAGGTGAGTAAAAAATGTACATCGAATTAGCAATACATATGCACAGCTGACACATGTGAGTGTAAACATACACGCACAAACACAGGAGGTGTTACATTATTTGAGGGAATATATGTGCAGAAGAAAGGAGCATATTCCAGCCGTGAACAAATATTCTCACCTTGACCACTTACGAGAGGAGGTGAGGAGACTGTAAAACAAGAGAGGGTTGAATTTCATAAATCCTGACAGTTCAGTTCAATTAACTAGTAACACAGAGTAGCGGCAATATTAAAGCACACACCCGAAGATTTGAGCTCGAAGAATATATTTTTAAAAAGGTATAAATTATGTATAAAGAATACAGTAACATTTCCGGAATAGGTAGGTATGCAAAATGTTGGTGTGCCCAAACAGCAGCAGTGGTGACAGAAGTCCTTGAGGAGCAAAAATAAGAATTGAAATTATGTATGAGAATCTACACTATCCCCCTCACAATAAGGTATGAAGTGTGCTGTGGATTATCAATATACTTTATACAGTTGAACAAGTAAGAGGTCTTAGAATATGAACAAATGCCCATGAAATAACATATATAACATGAATTGTTACTTGCATGTCTAAAGAGATCCCACAGATGTACAGAACAGTTTCCTTGACATGTTACCATTAATATGAATGTGCACGTATGCTGTATGTGTGTGCAGAACAGAAATAGCAATCACAGTGAAGATTATGACGAAGCACAGGACTGTACTATAAAAGTAGGCCAGGATATTCTGTATGAGCAGTGCAGGTGTTGGAACTAAAGCCCCTTGTTAGGTGTCTGAAACTGGGTTTATTTGGACAGGACCGTGAAGACTGAGGGCAGTGAGGAGGGGAAAACCAAGGAGGAAATGAAAGTATTGGCAATGAATGGACGAGAGAAGCATAGAACAGAACAGCATGTGGGGAAAAAAACATCCATTCACTGACTGTGATGCTCCTCCACACATGCATAACCTAATAAAACTGTTTCATACAGGTACATTATCCACGAAACCATTTCGTCTCAGCCCGGTGTCACTTGTCACTGACCTTCGTTTTCTCAGTGACGGTGACATTTCATAGCAGAGCCACTTACACAGATCATAAAGAATAACCTTTATTGCCCATTGACACCCAGTGCCAACCTGGATACAGAGAAAAGCCAGAGAGGCGGATGGTCAACCACACATGCATGGAAATGTCACTTATTGTCAGTGTCTATACGGTATGCAGTAACGAAGGACGAGTAAAACGCTATTTCAGGAGTAGCTCTCTCTCTCTCTCTCTCTCTCTCTCTCTCTCTCTCTCTCTCTCTCTCTCTCTCTCTCTCTCTCTTGGTATTGCTTGTGTGACAGCTGGCCCAGGGGTCATCTCCCTCACTGTGCTTTTGTCCCTCTGCCCATTCAGCACTACCTAAAGCCCAGTGCAGCAGCAGCAGCACAACACAATCATGGCAAACTCCCACTGGTGGCCGCCAAGTCTGCATTTCAGCAAGGCAACTCTCACTGCAGCAGAGCAGAGTGGAGTGACAGTGAATGGAAACTTTTCCACACTCTTCCCAAGACAGCATCATGTAGTATAGCTGACACGCTGAAACCCAAAATAGACTGGACTTGTCTTTCTGCTATAGCCATTTACAGCTTTGTAATGACTTTGTATGAAGTCAATCTGTTCAAATAAGCCAATGTACCCTTCATAATTTGTCCTGGATTCTCCAGAGGCACTGCAAGCTACTGAGAAAGAAATAATGATGGATGTTAATGCATTTTCACTGATGTGACATGTCAGCCAATATTGACAGCAGCTGTTTGTTTTTTTCATTTATCAACAAGGAAATATAGCCAAATTAAATTCTGAGTCAAATATTTATGATGTAAATGGTTTCGGCGCAGATATTAATGGATGGATTTATTTTTGTAAATGCAATAAGAGGTTTGTTTTAATTTAGCTTGTCAAAAGCTGGTTCTCAGTATTTCACTTTCTAGTGGTAGTAATAGTAACTTATTTTAGACGTACTCAATTAGACTTACAATATTGTACTTGTGCTAAAGAATGCTCCATACTACATATGATCTTTGATGTGCTTCATACCATCATTTTCCAACATACAACTCTTAAACCTTCAATCACAGATTGCTGATATGGGAAACATTCACGGGTCTGAGCAGATTTGCCCAACACAATAATCGCTTTGTGATTCTATGGACGTCGGCAGTAACAGACCCTTATCCACTTGAAGTTTACAACTGTGAAAGGTTGGCTTTTTTAAGTACAGTGATGTGTAAACTGGGACACAAAAACACAAAAGCAATATGTTTGTGCTGAATGTGTTTTTTCTTCTCTTTTACTGTTAGAAATAATGTGCCGTTCATGTTATCAAGGACTTTAGAAGACAATTTCTTTTGGAAAGTTTCAACTGGGAAACACAAGTACCTTTTGAAGCTCACAACAATTTCCATAGAGGTACTCAGGATCCATAGAGGTATTTAAGGTTATATTTCATAGTTGGGGCTAATGATCTCCGTAGGGAAATTCTCCAGATTCCACAGTCTAGCTCAAATATGCTTTAATGGGGAAGATGCTTGCTGACACAAAGACTTGAACCCAAATATTCTCACTGAAGTGTCATCTTTCTAACCATTAGTCCAACACAATGTCTCAGATGTGATTTTGTTTTGTTTTTTGTGCATCCCTCTAGTCCAACACGTCCTTTAACCGGGACATGGTGAAGGCCGGTACCGGTAGACGTTTCCTCGGTGGTCTCCTTGATGACTCGTCCTACTGCTACACTCTAGAGGTGTCCTTCTACAGCTACATGACGGCTGGCAGCACCGCTCCTGTGCCGTACACTGAGGAGACATGTATCCTTCAACATATATGATCTGTTTGACTGTACATGCATCTGGATGGGTGCGCGTGTTTGTCAAGAGAGGAAAAGATCAGAGAGAGCAGCGATAATGTTCTAATACGTGTCTCTCTTGATTTTACCTCTCTCCTTTTTTCACACACACACACGCATAACACACAGACACACAGACACACACACACCTTGTCGTTGCGGTTACCATCTCCCTCTGAAATCAAGCCAATTGATCTTGTAATCATTCCAGTCATTAGTATTTGAATCCCTGGTGGTGAGTTTGTGTGTATGTGTGTCAGGTCATGTGTACTCTTAAGAAAACGATGTTGCTCTTTTGTTGCCTCTTGTTGCGACAGATGTGCAGTGACAAAATAGGGATGTGATAGCCGCGTCTATTGATTTTATTTACAAAGGAGAGAAGAGAAAGGGGCTTGTGTTGGAATGCGTAATGCTGTGTGTGTGTGTGTGTGTGTGTGCGTGCACAGTTGAGGCTTAGATTTGCGTTTAAACAATGGAACAAACATGATTCCTGTCGACTACAATCATGCACACACATGGAGCCCACACATTACATTCGCCACGGGAACCGAAGGTCACAGGTGCGTTAATAGAGCCAGATGGGAGGAAGTTTTCCTTCAGCTGACCTTCTCAAGTCTGAAGAGCTCCTGAGAGCTGGCCGATGGCGGTCTGATCTTACCGATAGAGTGAGTGAGAAGAGAGAGAAAGAGAGATTTAGAGAGAGCGATAAGGACCCTACATATGAAAAGTATGTGCTCCCCTACACATATTCTGCAGGTGGAGCGGAGGGTGGATATAGATGTAGCCCTAGTGCCCTCTAGTGCTAAGAGCTGGCACATTCTGACTCAATATATGTGTATTTCTCTCTAATTCACACCCACATTAAAAGTTAGTAACATTCAGGTCAAATGTACGTATTAATAGTTGGAAATTCGTTAAAGTGATACGGAGTCACTCGTATTGGGATGTGGTGTGTGTGTGTGCGTGCGTGTGTTTTCCATACCCTCTCATCCTTTAAATGCTTCTCATAGAAACATCTCAGGTCTTTGCATTCCAGTTGTGATGCCCAACACAGGGTATGTACACAGGGTACCGCCACAGCCACAAACAAATAGTTAGGCGTATGTTTAAGAGACATATGTCTGGCAGTTGTGATAAACAAATTCCACTGTGTTTTTATTTGAGTTGGTGGCACTGGTTCAGAGCAGGATAATAATACATGGGGAGCCAGGTCTCAGCCTCTATGTGTGTGTGTGCAGAGGGGACATTTCATCTGAAGGTCAAATTGGAAGAAAACTCAGCCCTTGTGGGAGGACTTGCTTGATCTTTTTTGTTTTCCAGGTGTGTGTGTGTGTTTGTTTGGCTGTGAGAAGGGGATGTGTACAAGGAGGAGGGGATCCACAGGGTGGGTAGGCAGCACAGGGACTTGGTGTAGAGTGGAGATTGGGGTCAGGCAGGTTGAAGGAACCGACCATGTCGCTTTATACGCCCCAGCAGTCAGCTCGATGAAGCGTGCAAATCATCAACAGAGACCTTTAGCATCTCAACGCCCCCCCCTCCACCTTTCTCACCTGATGCACACACACACAAACAGGCACACACACACACACACAGTCCTTTGAACTAATACATGACAAATGAGTAATAACCTCGGCCCTAACTCTTACCACCTTCAAAACATGCCGCCCTTACCCTTTAATCTCTCCTGACTCTCCTTCTCCACTGCTGTGACTTGTAGCCACCAAAATTGAAAGCATAACCTTTCTCACAGCTGAGACTTTTGTCACAGTTTGAAGGTTCTCGGGAAAAAAAGGTGTAATGCTTCGTGTGTCTGCATTTGTTTTTTGATCTCTCTTTTCATGTTCTCCTCTCTCCTTCATTCTGTCCTTTCCTCTCATCTTGTCACCCAGAACATAACAGCTCATTATATCATTTAGTCAAGCTGAGAATCGTCTTCTCTGAGACAGCAGGAACCACCTCCATCGTGTGTCTGTCTTCTCTTTGTCCTCTAATCATTAACACTCTGTGTGTGTGTGTGTGTGTGTGTGTGTGTGTGTGTGTGTGTGTGTGTGTGTGTGTGTGTGCGTGCGTGCGTGCGTGCGTGCGTGCGTGTGTGTGTGTGCACCTAGTCCTATGTATATATCTCTTTTATTCATAAGTATGTACTGCACTTAAGGTTTTAGTCTCACTGACAGCCCCACGTCCCAGAACTATAATTAAACATTTTGGCCTGTTATTTGTCTCCAAGTTTTTCTGTTTTCTTCGACCAGCAGCGTTTTGTGATGGACCTTCCGGTTCAGACTCTGAAGTTTAAACTGGAAAGTGGAATGGTTTAAGGTTGAGAGAATCTGGGACCTCGCTCAAAACTCAGCTTGACGCTTTCCATTGTGTGAGTTCAGTACGCACATTTATGTGAGCTTTGGGGGCTTACTTACCTTCTAGGTGTGTGTGGTTGTAGATGCTTTTTTTTGTATTGTGGAGAGAAAGTATTCTCTGTGACTTTGAAGAATTATTCAAAAACATTAAAAAGCCATTATGCCTTCCCTGAAATATTTCGCTCTTGCTTTTCCAGCGCTGGGTTGAGCGGTTGCTTTTTTCTGTCACAGTACAGACGTGCAGATTTTGAGGATTTTTAAACTTCTCACTCTGAGAGGAAGAAAAGTAATTTTTCTCTCTTGTTTGATTCCTGCATATTTTCTGTTTTCTTTCAGTAAACAACGTGCAGAAGCTTCTGACACAGTGAGTGTCTAATTGAAGATGTTCACTCAAAAAAATCTATTGTCAAGAGTGTAAATGTTGGGTTATCCAGCAGGATTGTGTGAGGTTGGTATACACACTTGTAGCCATTATTTTCTATATGTGTGTTATATGTGTGTGACGTGCACCTCGCCATAACAGTGGGACTTCCATGAACACCAGAATATCCAGTGGAACATAGTATGCGTAAGTGAACCTGAAACCCAATAGACAGACTGTGAGAAGTATGCAAATGATATGGCTTGGAGGCAAATATGCTTCACTACCACACATCATACACATCATACCACACAGACATGCACAAATGGATAGGTGCTCACATGTGCAAGCATGCGCAGACACAGACACATTTAAAAACACAGTTGATTGCACAAATATTGTTGCTACGGTATGCTCAGATGAACAGATGTCCTCTCATGAGCACTCACAAAGATGCACATATGCACACCTCCAGTTGTGTTGTGGTCGTTGTTGTAAATGTTCATGTTCATGGAGAGTCTGGGAAAGTCATTTTGGGAAGAAAGCGTAAGCGTGCTCAGAGCTTTTGCAGTTGACGTGTATTACAGTTGCATGACTGAAAGAAGTTGAAGTGGCAGTTAAAATGGAAACGCTGTAAGAAGTCTAACTTTCACTCTCTGAGATGACATGAAATCATCAAGTGTGATAGAGCTGAAGTGTGAACACTGAAAATAGATGAACTCACCAGTTAAACCATAAGAGACTAAAGCAGTGGAATTGTCGGTTGAAATGTAAAAGTTGAAAGTGGTTGATGTGACAGTTGATGAGTAAGAGATGATACGATTGTAACATTATAAAAGTGATACCATCAGGATAATGACAGTAATAAGGAAGAACATAAAGAGAGGCTTGAAGTCATAAATCACAGGTACCACAATGACACAGGTGTGTATAACGGTATGTACGTTTTGTTTGTATTTCTTGAACTTGAATACACAAACCATAGCCTTTCCTAAACAACAAATGAGTGCAACTCTTGTAAAGAAACATAGTAATTGGAATATAAAAATAGTTTCCATCTTCTGTTTTCAGAGCAGCACAGTGTAGATCAGACGAGTCTCTATTCCTGCCAGTGCACACTGTAAGACAACAGAAGCCTTTCTTGCACGTATTTCATTTTACGACTCAAGTTTCAGAGCTCGTCTCCTTGGCAGTGACAGTTCCTCTTGTCAGGGATTTAAATCAACCCTTGTTTGTCCCTTTGGGCAAAAGGACGTGAGGTCTTTCATTCTGCTGAATCGCTATTGGGGACAAAAGTGTCCCTTTCTGTATTGCTGTTGTTGACTCGGCTCTTAATTAGCATTGATAATTAGTTATCTACGTGTCAGTGCGGTGACAGGACCTGTCAGTGGATCGTATTGATGGCTTGAATGTCCCCTGCTTGTCTGCTTGTTAACTCCTGTCCGATCTGGACAGCATTCTCCGCGTGTCTTGTCCATTTTACCACTGGGGGCCTTGTTGTCTGATCGTCACCTTGTCTGTCTGTCCTACAGGACCAGGCACGAGGGACACGACGGTGAAAGCCGCTAAATGGCGTGCTGACAGTAAACAGCTGCAGTAAACAAGTCATGTCCCAATCGCCTTTGTCTCACGTATCTCATCAGCGCCTAAGCTGGCGTGCCCTTGAGCCATGACAATGACCTGCTATTGATTAGACAAGACAGTTATGTGTACCGAGATGTTAAAGAATACACCTCACACACCCCAGTGACAGGCAGGCAAGATGCTGACAGTCTGTGTGAAGCTGGCACACACACGCCTCTTTGACCTCTCCGGAGCTGGATAATGATTACACGTTGATAATGATAATGTTGACGATTAAGTATAAACAATATTATGAGTACTAGTCTATGTGTTAATTCAGAAGAGGCTGCGGAGATCTGGACTAAAGCAGCTGCAGTTTTTCTGAATATTTCCACTACCACCCACCTCTGTAAGCCGAGCTACAGCCCACCAACTGTTTCCTGGCTCTCGCACACATCACTTCCTGCTGCAGCAGCCGCAGCCTCGTTCCAAACCCTATGGTTTCCCCCGGCAACGGGCCAGACAGCAGTCAGGGCATCCTCCGCGTCTCCGACCATTCGCCACACGGATGAAGTTCTCCTTCAGAAGCTGACCGTCCATCACGAAACCTCCTGCAGTAGACGGTGAGTCGTGACAAGCCAAGCTGAGAGGCCATCTGCGCACTGTGGGGTCTGGGAGATATTTTTGTCGCTGAGCGTGCCTGGCCAAAGAGCTCAGGACTGGCACCGAGTACTGCTGATGAAAGAGAACGGAGGAAAACACCCAAAACTTTCCTGAGGTCAGAATGAAGATGTCAAGGATACGGGGGGAGTTTGTTTACAGTACGCAGGTATATGTTTATGTCCTTGAAGATGAACATTTGTGAGAGTGAATCAGCTCTTAACAACTAGTAGCAGATTAATACAAATTTACATTGAGATTAATAACAATTTACATTCAAATGTGTTCATGTATGCCAGCAGCTCTAGAGATAGGAACGTGTGTCCTGTATGACAGTCGGTCAGTTGGCCCACTGCTTTGCTCCAGACTGAAATATCTCAACGATTGTCAGATTGATCGCCATGAAATGTTGTACAGACATTCATAGTTCCCAATGAATGAATCCTAATGACTTTAATGATCCCCTGACTTTTCTTCTAGCACCACCAGCAGGTCAAAGTTTTCACTTATACTGTGACATTTCAATATCTACTGGGGGAAATGCCATGACATTTGCGACACACATTCATGTCCCCCTCAGGATGAACTATAATAACTTTGTTGATCACCTAACTTTTCATCTAGCGCCATCACCAGGTAAAAAATGTAATATGTCATCATACTTTGGCGACATAGAGAAAGACATTCCCAACAGCCTCAGCTGCACTTTGTGTTTATTGATAATTAGCAATCATGGTAATATGCTAAACTAAGATGGTGACCATGGTAAACAATATATATGCTAAACATCAACACGTTAGCATTGTTTTTGGGAGATAGCTGACTGTTTCCATTAAGCTCAAGGCACAGCTGTCCTGCTAGCATGGCTCCCAGTGTTGTTCATAACTATTATGCATTCAAATTAGCATAAAAGTGAGGTTCAGAAGGACATAACCTTAGTTTGTTCATCTGTAGTTTCATCTCAGCCTAATCAGTATCATCAGCTAGCTGTTATGAGACAGCCTGTGTGGTCCATCCACACACACACACACACACACACACACACACACACACACACACACTCACAGCCAGTCTGGCCTGATGCAGGACTCACAGACAAACAGCCAGATGGGGTGTAAATATAGACTCTGGAGTCATGTGGAGAGCGTTGCCATCAGCCTGCCGGGTGAAGAATGAAGTCCTGTGCAGACTCTCAAACGTACGCAAAAACACACTTTCAAAGGCCAAGGTGGCAGACTTTACAGAGGGGCTTGCTTGCATAATTACGGGCCTCGCTTACCAGGTATACCCTTGTGCTTGTGTCTGTGCATGTGTGTGTTGCTTGAGGTATGACAAACTACAAAGCTGAAGTATATGCCAAGACAGCCAGTTCAAACCAAGGATGGATGGTTTACAATTTTACAGGCTTTGAACAATAGATTTTCATCTTTATAGCAACCAGGATTTATGTTCGGGTCATTTTTTGATCATTACGAGAAATTGGAAAATACAAAATAATGACAGAATTTCCATCTTTTTTTTTTTCCTTATCTTTTTCTGTATGCCAGTTGTTTCAATCACACCTTTGTGACAGATAAATAGTCCAGCGAATGACAGGCCGTATCTGAGTATCAACAAGGTAATGACAGGGGAAAGTGACAGATTATGTCTTTGTGTTGCTCCATCATGCTCCAGCCTGGTGAAGAATGGAGGCAGCCAAACATCAATGCCTCGAAATAGGGAACAACTTTTATGTTATTGTTTGTTTTGTGTTGGGATCTATATGAATGGTATGAATGTACATACTGTATAGATGGAGGATGATGGAAAAAGGTCGATGGAAGTATGTCGAAAAGGGTGGATAGGTAGATGTTGATATTGATGTTGTTTTTCCCAGTGGCTCGATGGAATTTACTTCTGTTAGCAACATTGTTCTTATTCATCTCTATTTACTATATCCTCACTCTTGGTGATTGGGAACATTGTTGGCATTCAGTGGTTCTCTACTTCTTCATTATCTGAACCTGATTGTCATCATTACTTTCTCTGCTAGCCTAATGATCACAGGCTTACCGACAACACTCGTAGACGCTCAGCTGTTTTATTAAAGCAGTGAAGTTATTGATATTGTCCCTAATGTAGTGAGGGACAATTGGGCAGGCGGATGATGTGTGCGCTCACCTCTGAATTTAAATAAGGCCTCAGTGTATAAGTAATTGCTTTTGTGTGATTCATGCAAAGCATCATGCATTTGGCTGACGCGAGTGAAATACATTTGATTTACCCTCACTTAATTCAGACCGCAATGTGTTGTACCTTGAGGATTTACACTGCTCATTTCTTCAGTTGCTAGCCTCTAGTTATTTATTGTACCTAACTGGGTGTGTTGGTAATGTTTCTAAGGCTTTTTAAAATAACTTTGTTAAACATGTTCAGAAGCTCAGTGAAGATTAAGTGGTTTGAAGGTGTCATATAAATATACATCATTGATATTAGAAATCATGAATGTCTGAAGTATTTCTGGACACTTTACTTTATGTTTGTTTTGTTTTATCTAGAACTGTGAGCCTAGAACAGTTTTTTTTATGGATGAAAAAACTTTTAGTCACTTGTTTTTTTTTTAAATTTTTCCCAAAGAAATCAGATTCAAAAACCTTTTTTTACAAAAAACATTTTGTCTTAGTAGTAAGATCACAGGTGGAAATAACAACAATAATGGGTCCATTCTTTATAATATTACAATATTGGGCCGTAAAACCAAAACAATGAGCTGAAAGATGCTAAAATGCTCTGTTGAATGGTGAGACACTGCAAAGTCGGGAAATAATTCTAGGTGCAGCTTCAAGTTTCACTTCACAATGCAATGCAGGGGCTCTGCACTTCCCCAAAAGGGTGACATATCCTTTTGGGGAACCACTGATCTATGAAATGTTTTGAGCAATGTTACCTGAGGCTCTTCCAAAGACAATTAGCTTTAACTCCCTGTCCTCAGACACCAAACTGGGCAGGAATGTTGCTCGAACCTTCCTGGATTACTACAAACTCAACAACCACATCGAGGACAACAGACCAATTCACATTCAAAGGTAAAGCAGTATGGCATTATGAATAAATAAACATGAAATTAAATAAATTACCCAAATACGATTTCAATTTGACATGTTGTTCATACTCAAATAAATGTATTTTTGTTTGGCTGTTTCCTGAACTGTACCCTACCATCTCAGTCACTCATATTGAAATGTTTTTGTCTCCAGCTCTGAGGCGACAGGCGACGATAACAAAAAGGGCAACGGTGTTGGCAGAGACGCAGCAGACGGAGAAAGGGAGAAGAGCCAGGGTGTCAGGCACTAGACAATCAGACAGAAGGACAGAAGGACAGACGGACACAGGCTGAGCATGTATAAAACGCAGAGCACCGTAGCAGGAGGATCCTTCACACTTCATTGCCTTTAGAAGCTCCACATCTCCCTGGCTATAAAGACTTATTTTCACAGATTTGTAACAGTGGGATGACTGGTACTTGCAGGACTAAAATCAGAACAAGCTTCCTCTTGGGTTATTTAATGGCTATAAAACGTGGATTATTGAAGGCCAAGGGAAGTCAGACTGGTTACCCATCTAGAGTCCATCTGTGGCCTTCATTCCGCAGCTCCTTTTTGTTGTCTATACATTTGTAAATAAATGCATGTTTCCTTGCTTATACTAACTTATTTTATGACTATGGTGGTATACAACGTTATCTCTGTTGGTATTATAATTAGTCATTAAACATGTAATCACTTAATCACTTTCTCTCTTATATCAATACTGATAATATTAACGATTGCTCTTATATAAGTGAGAACTTTAAGACTTTTTATTGAACTGTATTATTGCATTGTATACATGTATAGATCTCTGGACCCTCATGTCGGCTTCAGTTCCATTTATGGTGTTGACAAAGCGTTCACTGTTTTTTTTTTTACTTAACTGCAGATTTATCGATTTCAGGGCACAATAATGAACATTTGGGATTAGATAAAAAACATATATATTTAAAGTTGGAGGCAGATTTAACCGTGATTGTGAGGTCAAGCGCGTGTGTGTGTGTGTGTGTGTGTGTGTGTGTGTGTGTGTGTGTGTGTGTCTGTGTGTGTGTGTGTGTGAGAGAGCGAGTGAGTCTGTATATGTGAGTGAGTGAGTGAGTCTGTGAGTGAGTGTGTCCGTGTGCGTGTGTGTGTCCGTGTGAGTGTGTGTGTACGTGTGAGAGTGAGTCTGTGTGACTGTACGTGTGTGTGTGTCTGTGGGTGTGCGTGCGTGCGCCTGTGCGCGTGCAGCGAGAGCTTTTGATTGGTCACTTCTTCGTCACGTGACCGTACATCCGCTCCGTCCGTGACTGTTGCTGTCTGGCAGCTATGACAACGAATTTTGAAAAGTTGGATGAATGGCTTCAATGAAGAAGAGGTTTTCCTCCTCTGCGGCGCGGCACAAGTCTCTGAAATGTACCGTGCACCTGGACATTCACAAAGTAAGTGCGTCCTCACGCTGCTCCTCCGTTAATACACTCAGAGACGGACGTAGCTTAGTTACCGAGAGCTAGCTCGTTCTCTTCCGTTTCCTCCCAGTCAACGACCGTTACTTCAAATGTGACCGGTTTGTTGTTGTTATGATAAACTAAACATATTTAAGTTAGTTAACTGTATTCCATCATTTTTTTGTTATAATATGATTTGTTCAATTCGCAAAGATGAATCTCATATTTTCTGGAGCCAATACATTTTTTTGCTTTCTTACTTCAGTCATTAATAAATAGAGATTGAACTTAATTCGTTTTACAGGTTTAAAAAATAATCTAAAACATTAAATTAAATAAAAAAAGGTCCCAGTGATATGGATACTTCTTCAGGGGATTGCACACTTGTGATTTGTATAGCAGATAAAAAATAAATAAATAAATAAAAATATATATAGACATAGACATTTTAAACTTCAAACGGTTGCTGTAAGCACACTGATGCTACAGTGCATGTTGTCATCATGTATGCTGAGATACATGGTGTCATTTTGGAGTGGCCTCAATTATTTCTGAAAAGTGTATATTTTTATTTTTATTCCGCAAAGGGAGGATAATTTTGTCAGAAGGCCGAAATAAACCTGCCAGTTAAGGATGCAAACAAAAACGACAGACTGTGTGACTTCATTACGCTGTTTGTGTGCAGGTCACATGTCCAGGAGTGCTCCTGACTAAAACCAACGATGTCTACCTCAGTGTTTGTGTCATGGGCCAGTACAGGAAGACCCCCTGTTTGCCACCTGTGTTCCCGTTACGCTTCCACCACAAAATGATTTTTGTCAAGGTGAGAATTCTGAATAAGCTGCCTCTATAACTTAGGCACAAGATGTAGAATTAATGTCTGTGGAGATTTTTTTTACAAGAGAAGTGTTTGGAGGAATGGTGCATGTGTCTCCAACATAAAAATATCTTTAGGTCACATCCCATTCTTTATGTTGGATCCTACTATTCATTGTACTTTCACTTACAAAAGCGCAAAGCTCAAGAAATCTACATCTTAGATGTTGTTTTGTCTTTATTTTCCTTCTGTTTATGACACCTTCTCTCGCATAGGCTGCCGGCTTTTACTGGCTTACTTTTGAAGTCTTAGGATTCAAACTTGAAGCCCTCCAATTTGAACATTACGGGCTCAACTCCTGATAAAAGAGGCCATCGTTTCCCTAGGGGAGACTGGCAGAGTTAGATACGGGGGCTGTCTGTCTCATCTTGTTATAAGTATTGATCTGCTTTGTCTGTACTCTGTTTTACCAGACTTTCCCCGGCGTTGTTGACCCTGCTGATGTAGCTGACCTCCTGGAAGGTAAACGGCCGTCTGGGATTTTCTTCCTCGTCTCTTAGCCCTGAATCCTCTGCCATGCAAGCTTATAGGCTATTAGCTGTGATACTGATCATTAGCTCACACTATTTGTGCTTTCCTTCCTCTTAGCTGACACAACATCTTTTGAGCTGATTCAGTCGGTGCCTCCAGGTATGCTTTCTGATTATGCCATATGGGCATTTTAAGTCCCCACTGTATCAAGTCATTACTCTGCAAAAACAGGATCTTTAACTTGGCTTGTATGTGTGTGTTTCTGTTTACTGTCTAGCTGTGTGACTTTATTTTTTTTAGAGGGTAAAGTCCTTGCCACAATGGAGGACAGCAGCAGAGATTTCCTGTACCCTGGTCCCAGACTGAGTTCCAGAGAAGGAGCTGAAGAGAGAGAGATACTGATGAAGAGATCATCCTCCTTTCCTGTAGGCTGCTTTCCAGCTATTCATTTTATTTATTTCTTAACCCTCCTTCCAACACCTGCGCCCGTATTCCTAAAACTATGCGGATGAATTCTCCAAAGAGTCAACATAGGAGTAAAAAAATTATTTGCTGAGCATGAGCAATAAGACACACATTTATCAAGTGACTTCTATTTACAGAGAAAGTAGCTTTTAAGAGCAACTCTTAATTGATTATGATTGATCATGTCTCTGTTCAGAGAAGGAATAGCCAATTTGAGATATGGATTTTACCCTACGTCTGCCATATTACACATTCTTAAAAATAATTTACAGTTTACTCAGTGGTATGTTATCCTGCAGAAACATATATTATTTATTTTTAAAGTGAATTTGATTTGTGTGAAACCCTTAATATTATGACCACAGAAAAACAAAGGTGTACTCGCTTCTGTTTCTGTGCTGCAGTCACCTAAGATCTACTCTTGACCAACCTAAGCTCCTTAATTTATTTACTATTGGTATTTTTAAATTATTAGAAATTTGATTAATAGCTTTTATTTTTAATTTGGAGTAAAGTTGAAGGATATTACCATTTTTCACTTAAGACCACAATGTTACTCTTAGCAGTTTGATAAATATGGTTTCAAGTGTCTCACATGTACTTCATGCTTGCGGAGGTACCTGAGCTACTGCACACTGCTGCATTAGTTAAAGGAGGGATGTCAGTTAATGCGTTTAAACGTTGTTCCCATGTCACAGCGACCCCACATTGTGCTCACCATGTGATCCGGCTTGATTGGCACCTACGTAAAATGTGTCATTCATAGACTGGAGGAGACTTTGGCTTTCTTTAAGTGAGTCTCTGTGACTCATATGTCTGTGCACATGACAGGAAGGTAGCAAGATAACCAACTCAAACGCACTGGCTTGTCTGAGACAAAGTGAAGTAATTTCTTCAGAAAACAGTGTTTTCCATATAGAGCCGTTGACTGTCTTTGCTTTACAGACAGAACCTCTCTTCTCACTCTCCATCTTGTCATTTTTGCTTTTCCCTCCTCTTATATCATCTCTTTCTCTCCCTGCCTCCTGCGGGTGGCTTTTCTATCCTCCCCTTGTCCTCCGAGGCACTAACTGGCATATTTAAATGTCTTTAAACACCATTCCCCTCACCATTGCTTTTATGTGTTTCTTTTTGAGGCCTACCTAGCAATTTAGATGTCTCTTTCCAAATGCCATATTATTTAAACATCACTGGAGCCTTTCTCTTTTCTGCAATTTGTTTTTCTCCAGTCAAGCAAAGATTGAAGATTTGTAAGTGTAAATTGGTGTTCCACGCAGTGCTGCTATCTGTCTGTTTGTCTTCATCTCCCTGTTAAAGGTGCTGTGTTTGTACCTATTGTCCCTATTCCTCTAGGGAATCTCCCCCAAAGTGGAGTTTGCCACGACATCAGTCATAGAGGAGAGTGATGGGAGAGACAGCTTCCCTGCCTCACCTGTAAGTCCTTTTTATTACATCTCATACATCTTAACGTACACACGGAGACACAAGTTTTTCAAATTTGTTGGACCTTTTGTCTGCTTTTGGTTTCTCTGCCTCATGCCTGTTGTTGATTTGTAAAACACTTTGGAATACGACTTTCTTTTATAATTACATTCTATTGTGTGTTCATGGCTTTTCAGACCTGCTTTGTCAACATTTAAACCGTTTAAAACCCATCAAAGTGCCACTCATAAGTCAAGTAAACTGTGTGTGTTGATCAGCCTGCTGACAGCTCAAAAGGTCCTGAATTTAAACACATCACAGCATCACACTCGACATTACTGTGTACAAGTGTTGACCAAAACTAGAACTGTAAAGATTCATCTCAAGAGAGCTCTAATGAGTGGTATCGCTCGCCATCAGATTTGTCTGTTTCTACCATACATACCCACCTTCTATTGTTGCCATGGCTACTGCATCTATCTATCCATACTGGCAGTGTTTCAAGGGTATCTGTTCTCTCCTTGTGAATGTAATTATGGGGAGGCAGATCTGTGATGTTGATTGCGAGGCTTCTCTCTCATCTCTGACTAGATGTGAGTTTACACAATATTTGTCACAGAACCAGCCAGTCAGTCAGTTTTTTACATTGTCTATCCGATATGAGGGTCACCTGTATCTCTGCCACTGTGTCCTTGTGGATTTGTAAGGGTAGCTGTGCTGAGCTGCATAAAATCACATTTTACTTTTGGAAGAATATTCAGACTCTTTTCTCTCTATTTTTTCTTTCGCTTGAATTCCCTTGTTTTCATCCACTGATGCTTTCTTCAGAGTTTGTTATTGAATAATTAGTCAATACAAAAAAACTAACAATCAACTTACTATTTTGACAAATTATAATTTTTTTTCTAGCAAAACCTTTTATTGTTCAACCTTCTCAGTTGTGAGGATTTACTGCCTTTATTTGTCTAAGTAAGTTTTAGACAAACATGGACATTGGGCTTTTTTTATATTTTTTTTAAATGATTATTTAAAAATAAATCACTGCCAAATTAATTGATGATGAAAATAATTCTTAGTTGCAATCCTACTTCAGCCCCCAAGATAAAAAAATAAATAAAATGTATGTCTATATCTATCTATCTATCTATCTATATAGATATATATAAATATATATCTATATAGATATATAGGTATAGATCTATGTGTGTATATATATCTCTGTCATAGAATCAAATTTTGTTGTGCTGAATTCTATGATTTTATTTGATCCATGCTCAAAACATCAGCAGAGCTAAATTTGGGAATGAGATAAAGCATGCAAAAATTAAAAAAAATAATTATACATATACAAAGGCTTTTAAGAGCTAAAAAAAACAGCCTAAATAATTAGAACTGTCTCCAGCTTTTCACTCACACATACAGATGATTGCACATTTCTCTTTGGAACAGCAAAAGCATGCTTTTTATTTACTCATGTTGGCATATGTTCATGTTAGTAAGAAACGTAGAGCTACAACACAATTAGTTAACATATCGATTAGTCGATGGACAGAAAATTAACCATAAACTGTTTCGATAATTGGTTCATTGTTTAAGTAATTATTTTTAATGCAAAAATAGCAGAACATGTTATTTTTAACCTCTCAAATATGGAGATTTGACAAAACAAGATATTTAAAGACTTTGAGAACTTTGAGAAACTGGGATTCACATTTTATTATTTGATTTTATGTACAAAACTAATAATCTAGAAAGTAATTGTCAAATTAATGGATATTGAAAAAAAATTTTAGTTGCTGCCTTAATAAACAGCAACTTTATTCAGTAATTATTCATTTTTTAAAAGTACACCCCCTAACTTTATAAATGCCCCAATTCTTTTGACAATCAGGGCAAAAGTTGGCCCCCAAATATTTTTGGGGTATTTCCTACACTGCTTCATGGTCTTGTGTGGCTCTGAATACATGTTTGTGCAGAGGTAATGTCAGCAGAAGGATTCTGGGAGGGTAGATGAATGCTCCAAATCTATACTCAAAAAGAGTGTCTCTTCAAAAGAAATTGTCAGAATGAAAATCTTTCTCAAACATTCCTGTTTGTAACATGATCCATCACACAGCGGCTGGCATGTTGTGCCAAAAACACTGCCATGCATTTCCCAGGTGCGGTAACCTAAGCTATTTGTTTAAATGGGATGTCATTGACAGCGAAGCAGATTGTCAGAGTGTTCTCCCAGCCCCTCAGGGGGACGTCTGGATCAGAGCACCGCTGTGGCTGTCAGACAGTAGAATTTCTCCATTTTCTCTCTCCTAATGGCTCCTCGGCATAGGCATTTCCCTGACTGCCTGCCCACCCAGCTGACAAACCTTGTCTTGTTTTAATAGAGATTTAGAGTAATAGCAACTTCCACAAAACCTCTGAAACTGTATGATGAATATACACTCGGCCTTGGGGAATGTCTTGGTCTTTCTCTACAGATTTCCAGGTGCTTCAATCCTTTGTTAATTGTTATGATCCTCATTGAATAACATTTTTAATCCAAAAGTCACTTTTAGCCATGATGGCAAGTAGGGCCAGCAATTTTTGTCAGTTCGTCCAGCTGTCTGTCAGACTGTCAGCCCTCCATGAGAATGATCTCGTCAGTTGGATTGCCATGAAATTCTGGACAGGGCTTCAGGGTTCTAGAGGATTTATCCGAATGTCTTTGGTGTTCAAATGTCAAAATGGTGATCATGGTAAAGATGACACCATAGACCGTATATAAGAAGTAGACGTAGTCACAGTGATGTCACTCACTGGTTTAGCGACTATGGTTTGGCATTTTGACATTCTCTACAATCGGACTACTTTTTGCAACTAGTGGAGTTGCCAGAATGCAAGTTTAAGTCACGTCCGCGTCGGCTTCACTGTCAGAACCGGAGGTTGCCACCTGGATTGCACCAGTTGGGATATTAGCATTGTTATTGTGAGCATGGATGTGGTTAGCACGCTGAACTTAGCGTTTAGCTCAAAGCGTTGCTTTCCATTTGTGAAAGTAGCAGCTAGTCATCAGTTGCTGACAGGAAAACTGACAAACTCTCAGTGGCTATTCAGTGAAGAACCGAGAGACGAGCTGAAAGAAGTCAGAGATGGTGTTAGATGTGGGTGTGGGAGGCCATACTTTGCTTCATTTTATTAAATCAGACCAATCTCAAATGGCAACCTCGATAAGAATTTATTCATCATTTAGTTTCTCTTAAAAATAGTTTTAATTTTGTGTGATTTCCCTAATTAGCATTTAGATTATCTTTGTTTTACAGCCAGGTAATGCCTCTTTATCATATTAGACTGGAGATGGCCATCAAATGCAATTAACATTTTATCTTAACTTATTTATCCCCGGTTGGCATTACCCGCAGGAAGTGGGATATTGCATCGGAGAATGATGTTAGCGGCCATTAGAGTTATTAAAGTAATTCTGCAGAGGTTGTCTCCATGGCAGTGCCGACTATGAGAGCTGTTGTTGTTGTAACACTTAAGCTGAATGATTTAACTAATGGTTTAATGGTTTTGTCCAGGGAGAACAAGTCTGTGTCGAGAGTGAGATCAGCTGCCTTAATGGCTAAAATGGCTGACGCCTGTGTAAAGGAACAATATTGTGGCCTGCATAGGAATCTAAACTGCTGAGACAAATGTTATGTGTCGCCTCAAAATGGAGGCTTGTTTGACAAAATCTATCAACATTTCTCTCTCATATTCTGTCCCTGGACCCCTAGCTTGCACTACTGTTTTGTTTTGTTAGTTCATTTAATTTAATATTATTATTCTATTCTATTTGTTGTATATATTGTTCTTTTCTTATGTAAAAATTGTTCTTTTCTTATATTAAAAATGCTGCTGTACCGAAAAAAATTCCCCTTGTGGGATTAATAAAGTATTTATCTATCTATCTATCTATCTATCTATCTATCTATCTATCTATCTATCTAGACTTGCTGTCTTTCTCCAGTGAGGCCATCTTTAACCCCGTCCAGACAGAGTTCAGCAAAAAAGTCTTCGCCATCTGCCGTGAATTTTTCCAAAATAGATGATGCAAAACATGTCTCCTGGAAAGGTGAGAAGGAAAGGCTAAGAGTTGAGGCTAGAATTACAAACTCTGCCCCGTCCTCAACATCCAGACACTCCCCTTCTTCATCCACATCTGGCCGAAGTCGCCAAAAAGACAAGAAGGAAAGAAAACGCACTTCTCCAAGAGGTTTTGTGGAGTCTGGCTACTGCCAGCCCACAGTTTCCTCAAGGACACGGGCCTTGTCCCCTTACACCCACCGCAAGATGTGCCAGCTTTCAGAGGACACCAGGCAAAGGCTCGGCCATCTCCAGCTGGGGCCTCACCACTTCAGGAAGGAGTCTGAGAGCCAGCCGCCCTTCATGGTTGGTACCATTAGATAGATTCCTCCAAACTGAAACTGAAAGAAAAGTGACGCGATGGTTTGTTTAATGATATTAATACACATGTTCTGTGCACAGGGGTTAAAATTAATGGGATCCTGAATTGATGTAGTTCAACCCTCGGTGGGAGCTTCCCAAAATTTTACATAATCTAGTGGGCAGATTAAGTGGAGGGCGTAATAAGAGAGCAGTGTTAATCTTTTTACCTGAGCCGTTAATGGATTTTGACGTCATGAAAATGTTTCACTGTGTGCACATGTAATATAGCCTATTATCCTCACTGAGGGGCTTGAATGTGCTTTAATAGCACGCGTCCTGGATTTAGGCTGGTACACAGTTATTTGTTAACACTTTAATTATGGTTCTATCACTGCTATGAGATATTTGCATATAAAAGGGAGTGATTTTCCGATCACACAGCCATGGGGAATATACAGTTGATGGACAAGAACAACACAGCCTCCCTCCCTCTGCTACCCCTTGTATTCCTGCTTCTTCATTTACATCCAATCTAATCCCCAGGTATGAATATCAAAACCCACTAACATGCTGTTATTAAAAGAAATGATTAGCTAGAGAGTTGTTTGTTTTTGTCACACACATGAATGGAATTTACTTACAATTGATGTTTTATTAAAGAGAGAAGCGTGTTTTTCCTGCTATGGTATTCCTGGGGGAATGTTCTGTCGGCGATTAACCCTCGTAATTGAGAGTCAAGCTGCAATTAACAAATAGATACCTAATGAAGTAGCTTAGCCCCACGGTGAATTTATTATCAGAGCCTCGACTGTATGTTTGTGTCGAGGAAGCACATTCCCGACCTTGTTTTCTATCTGCCTTATTGCAAGCTTGTTGGTGAAATTGTTTGGAGTTGAGATAAAAGACATATGGTGGTAACATTGTTTTGGGTTTTCTTTTGCAGCTTATTCTGCAAAAACAAGAAACATGTATTGTTGTGTTCTGTTGTTGATTTCATATGCACAAGCAGATCAAATGTCATGTAATTTCCTATTTGAAGTTGGGAGATTGTGTGATTGATTAATGTGTCGGTATCAGGCTGCTACTTAAAAGTGAAGGAAAAAGGAAAAACAACAACCTTGCTGTGCATGTGTTTTACTATGCAGACATAATTCAAATTACAGCAGTGTTAAGTTTATGATATTGTTTGACAGCAGATTGTATTTCTGTTTGTTTTTTTATCCCAGGTCCCTCGTTGCAGTAGTGCCTCTGTGAGGGGAACTCCTTCCTCCGCTCCACAGACTGGTCGTACCCATCGACACTCGGTCAGCTTCACAGCTGATCACACAGGTCGGCCTTCATATCCATATGCAAAAACTAATACATGCATTATTACATACCTACGGTCATGCTATACTTGTAGAATTTTTTTGTTGCAAATAATTGCTCTAATATTTAAAGATTGGTTGCCTTGTGAGAATGTGTTCATTTTATTTTCTCGTTTGATGCGGTTTACATCTTAATGATGAGACGTGGTAAAGTATTTCAAAATAAATAATGGGCTGCATTTATACTTTGGGCTTGTTGAGCTCGTCTGAGATATCGACAATGATAAAACGGCATCTGACTTTTTTTCTTTTGTCGTTGTGTAATAACGATGCCAATCTACACTCAGTATATACAGATGGCACATGGTTCTGTTTACAGCTGCCTCTATGTAGGGTAACTTTCACTTGCACCTGTTTATGTTTAAGGAATAAACTCTATTTAACATTTAAATGATGTACTGTAAATGTTTTTCCAGTCCCAATGCTGAGTTTTCTGTTTTCATAAAACTTTGAACTTGTCTTTGTAGATTCTTCTCTCCAAGGGAGTTACAGACCAAGAGCAGCCACAGTAAGTCTAATTCTAACATTTCAAATCAGCAAATGACACAATGTCACCGTAGGTACTCGTACTCCAAGCCAGACTAACCAAATGATATTCTGTAGTTACACAACTGTTTCAGACTTTTTGTTCTTAGAAAAGTATTCTGAAGTGAGTCTTTTATTCAAACTAATCATGTCATTCTGCCAACCAAAATGTTGTAAAGTAAAAGTAATTAAATATGGGTAACATTTAATGTTCACGTTGCTTTAAAACTATATCACCCCCGCCCCGTGACCTCTTCCAGGTGAAGTCGGGTTCTGTGAGGAGAACCCAGTTGTCTCCAGAGACACAGTCCAGACTTGAAGCCGAGACCAAAAGCCCCGTGAGAGGTGCTGCCTTCGCTCAGTCCACACGGACTGTGTCAAACTCCAGAAGTCCTCTGAATCTGAGCTATTCCCTCAGAGAAAGGTAAACTCTCTATACAATGCAACCCTTCCCCTCAAAATGACCTGAAAAATAATGAAAGTTATTCTGAATCTTTTAAATGTTGTTCTTGATGTGCGGAACCTAAAATATATTGTTGATTTGGCGAAGGCTCATGTAAGCAAGACTGTCCTGGCCACAAAACCAGCTGATTTTATTCACTCTCGCCAAAGCAGGCAGGAAATCATCGTGCTTTTTTTTTTGTGGTGTTTGCCCTGAACTTATCCTCATCCATCTGTGTAAATCATTGGTGTTTCCACAAAAGATCTTACAAGGAAAAGAGGCTTACAAGCAAAAGAGGCACCTGTATGAGTTTCCAATTACAGTGTACGACAAATACACGGCAATCCCATGAGATGTAAGTCATACACTGCCGCTGCTCTGGTGTGTGTGTGTGCGCGCAAAAGCTCATACACATCCGATCTTTAATTTTGATCACACTCGACAGGCAGGATGATTTCCCCTCCACCTCTTAAATTACAGAAGCTGATGTCTTGTCATGTTTGTTCATTACTGAGCGAGGAGGCAGAGAGAAGAAAAAACAAAAGAGGAAAATGGTATTGATTTGTGTTTCAGCTTGAGTCTGATGCATTTGACCCGATGCACGCTTTAATACATTCAGAGAGACCTTGTCATCGATCACGACAGCTGTGAGTTGAACACACCGACGCGACCGATGTTCCGTTTTGTTTGTTTATGCTCTCCTTTCCCCTTCCCTACTGCTCAGTCCATAAGTAAACATTAAAATCAATAGACAATCTTAAACTGCAAAGTAAATTGTAGGAAATGAATGATACTTTTCTCTCAATTGAAAACGCGACAGGAGTTGCAGGGTGGGAGATTAGAGCAGGCCTTTGTAGATTCCCGCCGACATGGAGAGGGGCACGTCTTACCACGAATCTTTGATCTATAAAGAAAATGACAGATGCCAGTGGCAACGTTTGCTCCCTAAGCCCTGAAGTCTCAGTCTATTCATGTCTCTGGATGATTTGTCCTTGATGACTTTTTGAAGCAGGTAGCGAGTTTATCTGATTACAGATGAAAAGCTTCCATTCCCAAACTGTGAACCAGGCCAAGACACCAGTCAGTCAGATGGTCGCCATCACCTCTCCACTCCCAACAAATAGACGGGGATGAGAGGCAGTACTGAGATTCATTACTGTTCACTTCTGTCTGTCAATTCAAGACTGCATAACTGCCTGTGGTCAACTTGAAGACACGTTTATATTATATTGATGAAGCACATTTTTGCCTCCAGATGAAATGCACCATTTGTTTTGTCAATTGTGAAATTACTTCTTTTTTTTTTTTGCACAAAAAGTAGAATGTACAGAGGGGGAAAAATGTAAATGGCAGAAACATTGTCATTTTTTAAAAAGTTTTTAAAAGTATCAATTCAGTGTGCTTGTTGTTTTCATTGTTGCATCCACTCGCACATCTTGTGTTGTGTTACAGCACAGACTAGTGGACAAAAGGAATGACTGAGAACTTATTGAAAAAATGACAGCCATTGTTTGGAAGTTGTTTGATTTAGAGCAATTTTGATAATCAATTAATTGTTGAAGCCCATTTTCATGCAAAATGCCAAACATTCTCTGGTTACAGATTACTTAATATCTTAGTTTCCTAGAATGATGACCACACATTACAAGTACTACGTTATTATGGCATTTTTATTGTATATAATACAATTACATTTTTTTATAGCATAGAATACTAAGACTTTTTCAATCACCATCCAAATATGTTTTTAAAGAAAATTTTCAAATCCTTCTAAATACATATATTTGTGGATTTCTACTGCATTTTTATAAATTAATAACTATTTCTGTGTCCATAAGAAATGTGTAAAATTCTGTGTGTGTGTGTATATATATGTATATGTATATGTATGTATGTATGTATATATATATATATATATATATATGTATGTGTATGTATGTGTATATATATGTGTGTATATATATATATATATATCATTTTTTGCTTGCATTGGAAAATATCTTTATTCATATATAAATCACAAAAAACATTTGTGAATGCATGTGTACATTCAGTAATATTAAGTCTGATCAGACCCTATAATACTGTCTTTTTTAATAATATTTTCTTTGACAGTGTACTATTTTTTTAGGCAAACATTACTATGACTTTTTACAAAACATTTTAGTGACATTTTCCTATTTCCAATTACTTTTAAAACAATATTTTATGACATTTTTAATGGCATACAATACTATGACTTATTATATGACATTTTTATAGCATATACCATTATGACTTTATATGCCTCCTATGGCTACAGTCGTGGCCAGAGCGATATGTTTTCAATTTGTCCTTCCTTCTGTTCAGTCATCCATCATTTGCATACTCATCCATCAGTTCGTCCTTCCTTCCGTCCATCAAATTCTCTTGAATTTGAATCGCATTTCTTCAAAATTGTCACCAACATCCACTTGGACTCAAGGATGACATTTTTCATTTATACTATGACTTTGTGGAAATGTTATAAAAAAGTCATGTTATGGCATAAAAAAAATAATTGTATATTCTATCATAGTCATAGTCATAGTATTATCATGTTGAACAAATTCATACAAAAGTCATAGTATAGCACAGGGGTATTGGGTCCCGTTAGAGAAAACCTCCTCATGCAAAGGTCCGGAACATCACAATAATGTGTAACTTGCATTATGATTTAGTCCCATGTATATTGAAGTAGCTTAACAGTTGTATTAACATATGTATGCAAGTCAACAGCTGACTGTCAAATCAAATAAAGAAAGTTCAATTGAATAATATCTCAACAATATTTATTGTCAGATTTCAAATTGAACTGGATAAATTATAAATAATACATACGCTATTAATAAATAAAGTTTTATTATCGGTTTTAAGTCTAGGTCCAGATACTATGGTGTCTGGGTCCGGACCGCGGTCCGCCTATTAGTGACCCCTGGTATAGCATGTCGAAAAAAGTTAAAGTATAATATTGGTACAAAACTCATCAAAATGTAAGAGTATAGATTTATACCAACACTATACTATGACTTTTTCATGATTTTTTTTCTACATGCTATACTGTAACTTTCTTTCAACATGCTATACTATGAATTATGTTGAAAAAAGGCATAACATGTTGGAAGGGGTCATAAATAGGTCATAGTACAGCATATCTACAAAATTCATATTATAGAATTTTGAAAAGGTCATAAAAAGGCATGGCATGTTGAAAAAGTCAAAACAAATCATATCTTGACGAAAAAAGTCATAGTATAAAAATTGGAACAAAGCTCATAATATAGCATATCAGTCAATAAGTCAGTACATTTTGGGGGAAAAAGTCATAGTATTGGTACAAAACTCATGAAAATGTCATAGTATAGAAAGCTAAAAAGTAAAAAAAAAAAAAAAAAAAAAAGTCACAGTATATTATGTTGAAAAAAAGTAAAGAAAAGTTGAGCAAACAAATCATAGTATAGCATGTAAAAAAGTCATGGTAACAAACAGTCATGGTAACAGAGTAGAGGCCCTTTGCTTCATGTCATCCCCTCTTTCTCCCTCCCCCTTTCCAGTCTTGAGCAGCACTATAAGATAGTCAAAAATAATAACCTTTAAAAATTCAGTATAGTTTGTCATACAAAATTATGAAGTCCCAAAATAGTACGTCATAAAAAAAATTCAAAATATTCCTAGTATATCAACAAAAATCAAAAACATGGCACTGTATGCCATAAAAAGTAATTGTATAGTATGTCATGAAAATTGTCATTAAAGGTCATAGTATAGTAGGCAACAAAAACATGTCATGAAAAGTCTTAGTCATAGTATAGTATGTCTTTAAAAAATGTGATAAAAAGTCATAGTGTCATATAAAACGTTATGGCATTGTATGTCAAACAAAGCGTTGAAAGGGTTAAATATTTTTTCCAGGAGAGAAAGTAACCATTTAGAATCCCAACATGCGATCAGTCTATCCAAATAAGTCATAATTTCTTATGGCCCTGTGTGTGTTTGCATGAAAGGCCTTCCCATCTCAGAGTACCAGGCTGAAGTTCAGTATGTCTCTGCTACAGGGATCTTTTCATGGGTCCTTCAAAATAAAACTACAAACAAATGTAAGCTATTGAAAGGGAAAGTATTGAAATGGGACAGAGGATGATTAAAATATCATGCATGCATTTCATGTGACGTTTAGGGGCTGCACACTGTTTCTGGGGGCCTCCAGGGCTGCACTTTGAGAAACCATACTGTACTAAATAAACTCTTCACGGTGATATCTCAATCATTATTAAACAATGTGGTGATGCGGTCTTAAAATGTATGGAACAGGTCTTAAAGGTATAACATTTTACTTCAGGATTCCTGCATATATCATGTAAGATATGATCCCAATATTATTTTTCCTATCAATACAAAGCTATATCAGCCCAAATCGATGACTCAGTTAATTAAGTTGTTTATGGGTTTTTAAATGTCATTTTTTTTTTGTTCCCCCTCAGGCTCCAGACCAGTCAGCCCAGTCCATCCTACTGCGAGCAGATCCACAGCAGAGTTGAGAGGATTCTGCAGACACACAAAACCACCTAGGACAACCAAGTGACCACGGACCTTTAACTTCCTGATCTGACAATTCTATCAGTCAGTGAGTGAAAACATCTCACACACTCGCAGACGTGTCTTCATTCACCTCCCTTTGACGTTCAGTTAAACTTCAAACCTTCCCAAGCACCTGCTGCGCTGCGTTTGTTTCTCTGAAAAAGGAAGTCAATTTGCAGGGGTTACATTCAAAAGCATCGCAGCACTGCTTCCCTCCCACCCATCAGCTGGGTTGCTTTTTATTTATTTAAACATTCCAGTGGTAAAAACCAAACGGAGACGTTGTCTAATTTCTCTAAAGCTCTGTGTGTGTGTGTGTGTGTGTGTGTGTGTGTGTGTGTGTGTGTGTGTGGAATTGGCTCCGGTATAAAGAAGCAACACATTTTGTGTGTGTGAGTGAAAAAAGAGACATGGTGGATGTAAGCTGCAGCTGTTGAGGGCTCATCTCTCGCAACACAAAGGAGCTACAAGAAGGTAGCCGAGAGCCACAGTTTGGAGGCAGCAGCTACAAGAGACTAAAGAGATTTAGGAGAGGAGGAACAGAAAGTAATCCTGAATGAAAGAGCAGCAGACACAAAGAAATTCAGCCTCAACATAAATTAAGATCCATAGTGAACATTTGTCTTGAACATTGAAATGGTGTTCGTATGTGCTCACCAGAGCTCATCTGCTCTTCATAATGAACACGTCACCGTGTGACACTTTCATTCAACCGGAGGAGCTGAATTACATCTTTCATCAGTGCTAATGAAAATGCACAACCACCTGTATACCCGCAGATGGAGTAGTTCAAATCTGAAGGATACGGAACATAGAAAATGTATCATAGTTTTGGGCTTTCTTTGAAGCAGTGGTACATTAACTTAACGTGCAGCTGGGATCTAATCAATGGTGGAACTAAATCCTTTTGACTCATATACAAACTTACAGATTCGTAGTTAATGACACTCCATTTAAAAATCTATTCCATTTTAAATATGACTGTATTACATTGCAAACTAATTTGAGTTTGCCGTTAAATGTAAATATTAGCGGTAGTGATGCGTTTTCAAACACTGAAATGATTGTGAGCCCATCGAGCTTCTTAAAGGCAGGGTGGGTGGGTAATCTTGGGAAACTAGCAAGAAGAGTATGATAGCTTTAAAAAAATAAATCAACCAAAACAATCCAGCCCAGTGCTGCCAACTCTTTTCCTATGAAAGTAGCTAGCAGCAGTAGCTCCAAGAATAAAAAAAAAAATATCAAAAGATGTTTTTGAAGAGGTTTACCAACCCTGCTTTTAATAGTTAATTCACATGACGTCATGGCTGAATGTGCTGAACTAATCATGACAAATGCCACCTTGAGTTCATCCTCTGCTCGTGCTGCTTTCTTTTTGTGGGACCGTTACAGCCAAATCATGTCCGGTTCTTTAACAACATTTATGCTTTTGTATTCATCTTTTTCAATGACATGTTCCTTTTTTCAGAATTACAAAAAACTAACAAAAACTGAGCTCTATGTATTTTTTAAATGTTGTAACCTCAACATTTGGACTTAATATATATTTTTTAAATCACATGATGTCATTAATGGTGATATTTAATCATACAAGACATGTTACAAGTCATATTTTTAGGATTTAAGAAAAACCTTTACAAACATTGGTGCCAGTTGTCAAAAGAAATATTTTAATGTTCATATGCTGCATGTATATTTAGAAAGACTATGATTACTGTGCAGCAAAATGTTTGGAATATGAAGTTCCATTTGATTAAAAAAAATTTCAGTTCAACTGTATACAATTTTCCTGGTACACTGTCCCACACCGACGCACCTCCTGCTGTTGATAATATCAGTATTTATGAACAGAGTCACTTAGTGTTCATCAAGTCTTCAGCTTTACTTCTTATGGAATTTATTCTTCTTCTTGTTCCTCTTGCCAGCTCCATGTGCTGCTTTTTCCGTCACAATGTGCTGGAACTTCTTTTTGTTGTTCCTGGTAAGACGAGAGGAAAGTACATTTTATATGTCTGCAGTAACGGAATACATCTACACACGTGGTACTGACTAAATACTGGAGCGCAAACGAACACCAACGTGCTCACACAGGTCAGCAAGAGCTGCTGTGGTGCTGCAATGTACAAACTGTATTTTGATATTGTGTTGTACTACATTTAAATTATGTGCACGCAGACCACTGGTATAAGTTTGTCTGTACATGGCTAACACAATATTACAGAAACACAGTATTTGGTCATACTCTTCTCGTCTATTTCATAGTTGAATCACTGTGACATAATAAAGCCACATCCAGTAAAAAAGGGCTTTGTCTTGGTTTTCATTTCAACTTACTGTCTGAACTCGGCATCAGATAGCAGCTCCTCCACCATCGTTCTCTTCCTCCCCTTCTTGGGAACACGGGAATGATAGAAGTCCACTGGGCTGTCCATCACCGTGCCGACCTGTATCACATGCACACGTAAGAGGGATGCTACGAACAGCCAAGCGTGGCCATCTTAATTGTTGCACAGAGTGACCGGTGAAGTGTTGCTAAAGCGCCCCTTGTTGTAGTTATGCCGTTAATAGCACTAAAAACTGGCTAACGGGGTATAGCAAAGACGTAAGATTGGTTGATACTTCAGCATATATTTGGAGCGTAACGCAATACATGAAATCGTTAAAGGGGGTAACTATTCGGTTACAGAAAAAAAAAGACTTAATCAGATTAGTGATAGGACAAATTTTGTAAAAAATGGGGGATTATTAGTAACAATTTTAAAATAAAGAACAATACTTTTACCATGCACACTTAAAAACTTCACGACAAGTCTCACAATAGCCTCATTTTTTTTTAACTGGGTGAACATTTCGCCATCATTTTGTATGTAAAGCAGAAAAGGGGATCAAAATTACAGAGCAAGTTAACTCATAGCAGGGTGTGCCACCATCTAGTCCATAGAGTTTATTCTTTTTGCAGAGAGGCATTGTAGTGTGGAAAGATGGTTCGTAGGAAATGAGCGAACCGCTTCAGATTTCTGGTCCAGCAAACATAATACAGGACGAACCGTTTGTGTTCTCTACTGACCTGAAAATATTTGGGAAAGCCATCTCTGTCGTTCTTCTTGTAGAACCTCTTGGGATCCATGGAGCCTCTCATCTTCAGGACTTGGAGATCCTCTTTCAGCTCTTTTGTGATCTCGGGGGCTTTCATATCAAACCAACCAACTCCTGTGGATTTCGCCCTCTCCGCCTGGGGAAAACAGTGATCTCAATTATTTCCAAAAAGCATCGGAGAAGCCCTAAAAGCAAAGAATTCAAATAAAAACATCCGCTGTACTGTATTTATGTTTTGCGGCAGGACGTTTCATCATAACCGATTCCACAAATGACACATGATCCAAGTGATCCAACTTTAACAGACAGAAGCACAGATAATCTACAAAAACCAAAGAACAACTTTGTAAACTTACTCTGTGTTTCAACTTTAAGGCTTGTTTGGATTCACTGTACGGCAGCACTGTGTCCTTCTTCTCAAAGTCTGGTCCCATCACACTCTTCTTCATCACCTGTGGACAGCAACAAAAACTGCAACACTGCAATACAGCAAACTACCAACCCCTCTACTCAGAGATAAAAGGCTGGAAACACACCATGAATAACACCATCTCCGGTGTTATTGGATTTACTCGTGCATGCGTAACGATAAAGTTCATTATTCATTCTGCATCACAGATCACCTTAAAAAAATCAATCACGTATTTACCTCATCTTGGATCTTCCTTTCCTTTAGTTGTCGCAGTGAACCGGAGACAGGTTTTGATTTGCTGCCATCAAAACTGATGTACAAGCCGCCGAGCTCCTTCACTCTGATGCCAGGATCAATACAGCTGGACAACTCTTTCCTGGAACAAATCGTTTTGTTTTTTTAAAACATCACTGTTAATTGGAGAGGTACTAGTAGGTGGACCTAAGTTTATTGGCTGCTAGCTGTAGCTTCATAGTTAGCACACAAGCATGAGTGTATCAACCTTCTCATCTGACTCTGAGAGAAAGCAAATAAATGTATTCCCCAAATGTACAACTATTCTTTTTAAAAGGGATTGTGTGTATTCCTAAGTGAATGAACCAATCAAAGGCGGTCACCTTTCATATACTTACATCTGAGGATTTCTACTCGAGAAAAGGAATTTTGCATCTTCATCATCATCCCCCTCCTCATCAACAAACTCCTCATCTTGGTCCTCCTGCTCCACTCTCTCGCCCTTTGAGGCCTCCTCCTCCTCCTCCTCTGTTTGCTTCTCCTTGTAGTACTGCTCATCAGCCTCCTCTCCGGGCCGTGTGTCAATCATAAACAGTCCACCAACGGATGCAGCTGCTGAGTCACACTTCTGTGAAGGTCCTGCTCTCTCCTCTGCCGGGAATTCAAAATCCTCCTCATCTTCATCCTCGCTGCTCTCCAGCAGGCTGACTATTTTTGTATTCTGGACGATGACATCTTTAGGCGGCTGTTCAGGTTCAGAATGCACCGTGATATTCTGCTGCTGGCTGGACGTCACCTGAATGGACTCAACTTGGACCTCATTGGAGTCGACCACCTGCTGGGCATCTATATTCAATGTGCTCACTTCCATTTTCTCCTCCCCACTGGGCCCCGTTTCCACAGCAGCATCCTCTTCTCCCTGTGGTGCGTGGACGTCCACATCAGCTGCTTCCATAGCTTCATCCTTCCCTTCAGTCTCCCCTTCAGTCTCCCCTGTGATTTCAGAAGCACTTTCACATAATATTACTGGAACTGATTGGCGAGGCTTGAACGGCTCTGATGGCTGGATTGTTTCCTGCATCATCATCTTCTCCGAGACGTCCCCATCTGTATTCTCAGCACACGGCTCCTCCTGCTGGTGTCTGTCAGTCACTGCAGGTGTAATTACAGCACAAGCAGGACTGTCTGATACATTGGGAGACCCTATGGGGGAGTCGTCCTCTGAAATGACAATCACTCCCCTTTCCACACTCATTGCATTTGGTGTGAGATCCGTGGTATTCACGTCTTCTCTCTCATCTTCGACCAACAGCGTGCAGTCTGCGTCCACAAGGATCACTGTACTTTCTAAACTAGAATCATTGATGGAAGCGTCGTCCTCCTCCTCAAATTTTTCAATAACAACGCTACAGTCCATGACTGAGCCCCTGGTGGCCCGAGCACCCCGACTGCTGCTCCCCGAGCCTGTGCGGCTGCTGCAGGGAGTCCCTTTGCTTTGCGTGGCGCAGGGGCTGCCCATCTGGAAATGCGCGTCAGTCGGCTCAGAGTCTGAGTCCACGGCATTGGGACCGGTTGATTGGGTCTTCCTCCGTGTACGAGTCGTCATACTGTACGTGGGCCCGGACTCGAACCCTTCAGAGTCGCAAGACTCACTGACGTCAACAGTAGCTCCTGCACTCCCTTTAGCAGCCCGGCTCACTCGAGCTCTTCGGGCAGGGGATTGAGAGCCTTCAGAGGTTTCGTCTAGGTAGATGGGGATCGGACCGGTTTGCCTTCTGGATCTCGTACCTCTGCGGGTTGTGGACTTAGAAGCTTCCGCTCCTGAGACGCTGGATACGCAGCTGTCAGCCTCGGAGAGCTCCGAGTCTTCAGTTTGTTGTTTGGCAGAGGATCTAGTGCCAGCAGGTTTTCTCTGACTTCTGGTGACTCTCTGGGATTTGGACACCAAGTCGACCGTGACGTCTCCCACCTCAACATGAACTGGCTCAGGGCTTTTGGGAATCGTCTTCCTCCTTGTGCTCCGACGGCTACCCTGGCCTGCTTTCGATGCAGATACTGCAGAAGAGCATGATTCCACCTCAGATGTCTCCTCATCTTCCTGACTTACTATGCAAGACTGTCTCCTCCTCACCCTGGTCTTTGGTAGTTTGGTCTCAGTCGTCGCAGAGCAGCAAGACTCTACGTCTGACGTGTCTTCGTGGATGGAGCCCACAGGTGTGCATGACTGCTCTGGACTGTGGAGTCTGGAAGCTCTGCTGCATCTTTTCAGTATGGAGGTCTGTGGAAATGCTTGAAGTTGTCCCTCGTTTTTTCCAAGCTGGCCGCTGGTCTCCACCAGGACACGTTGGGTCGGGCTCCCTTCTTGTTTAGCAGTGCTCCTGGTTCTCCGAACAGCGGCTGGAGAGGCCTGTTTAACATAAATAAGACAATAATTATTCGTACAGCTAGTTCTATAACAAGCTTGATCCCAAAAGATGAGGTAGGTTTCATTATAAAAAGTGTTCACACACAAAAGACAAAAACCAACAATTTGTCAGTGGCTTCATTTCTACAGAAGACATTGCGGTCTAAAAATGGGTCACAAACACATAGCTTCATATTTAAAAATAAAAAGATCTGGGAACTGTATTTTCTTTTTCTTCAAACGTTACTCAGGGCGGTGTGTGTGTGTTTGGGATTTGACCAACAATAAAAATATAGTAACTGTTAATTGTATTGAAAGAAAGAAAGTCACGAGTATGATCTTTGAATCAATTTTAAACCACTCTAGCCGGTTTAACTTACGTAGTTAAACTTATGCTGGATAGAGAGACCGTCACAGTGGATGAACTGAAAACGTGTCTGATGGATTCAGTTTCTTTAAATTAATATTTAATTAATTATCATTCAAAGCTGCATTGATGTTGGGCGACAAAACACACAATTGCAGTCGAGTTTATGTCTGTCACGTTACGGGATCGACGTATCTAGTCAATATTTTTCAATAGTTTTCACCACTTGTTTCACAACATCGAAACGTTTACAAACTCTGAGAGGAAACATGGTGTCCACGTGAAGTTTGAGCAGCTGCACACGCGCAAGCTAACAGACGCGTCACGCGCTCTCTTCTCCTCCTACTAAACCTTTACTTGCTCTCTGAACACTGACACGTTTAACGAACATGTATCTGTCTTACGTACCGGGACATCAGAGGATTGGTCGGGGTTCGTTTTAGTTGGAGAGTACACGCGTACTCCTCTCCTGGTGGCCACCATCTTGGATTCTGCTGGAAAGCTAGCTCGCTCCTCACACTTCCGGTTTGAGAGCCAGACTCGACTAGTCGATAAACGGAAATGAGATACAGGCCAAGCAGACGATCCCAGAGTTGTGACCCAACTTCAAGTCGTGATGGTGGGAAAACTGTTCAGGTCCTTTAAAAGTAAAACATACTGTAACGTTAGTTAGTACATTAAGTACTGCATTGAGAGTGTTGCGAAAGAAAGAGCACGAAAAAATGCACTTCAAGTACAAAAAGTAAAAGTGCTCAATGCAGATGTTTGTATGCTATATACTTTATTTGTTTTGGGTACTTAACGCTGTTGTGTAACTGTGCAAGTAGCCTTTCTACTGTTGAAGTTGCTGGAGGTTGTAATTTTAACAGTTTTATCCACTTGCGTCATATTTTATAAGATGATCAAATAAGAACAATATCAGTCAAATAAATGTGTGGCAGAAGTATCCCTAACCCAGAAAGTCACAGTGCAATGCAGACTGTTTGACAATACACTTTGAAACAGTATCTTTCAATTAACAATAAACACAAAATATAGAAAATAATTAAATTAACTTGACGGTAAAACATAACGTTCATGATTTTAATAAAGCCAATTCATGATATACAGATATATGACAACATTAAATATGTTTACAGTACAACAGATACTTTGTTGTCATGGGATTAACTGGATTCAATCTGGAAAAACAACCATGATTATTATATAAAAACATCTTCCTCAGAGTTAACATCTCCTCGGCACGGCGTTTCCAGTGCTTACAACAATGCATATAGAGGACAAATGCCTGCTATGCATGTCAATCTCAAAATATTGCTGTACTGTCAATCCTCAAATTAATCTTATGAGTACAGTAGTGGGTAAACATGGTCAGAAAAAAAAATGCCTGATAAAATAAAAGTTGTATATACTTTGTTGTCTTCTTCGCCAATTAAAGTCGATCGGTATCATAAAATAAACATCTTATATGTAGTTTCATTTGAATAAGCACATTTTTTCCTCAATTGAAGAATGCAAATACAGCAGGAAAAATCCAATTGCAACAATAAACTTTTTTCTGATATTTTTACATATACCGTTTCAAAATGTTTGGAATCATTCTTTAAAAAAACAAACAAATCTCTTCCTTTGACTTTTGCTTTTCATTCAGACTAATATATTTAAAGCTTGATTCACACATACACAATGGAGACAAAGCAGGTATGACAGGAGGAGAAAAAGATGAGAGGCACTTCAAGACAGAACAAGGTTAAGGAACCCTCACCTTGGATCAAAAGTTAGCAACCGCCACTTTCCACCATTAAAGCGGCCTCTATGGTGTTGATAAATGGTTGATTGGTCAATGCACTAGTCATTTGTGAAACTCTCACCTTCACAGTCTATTCTCTTCAAACTGACACTTGAGTTGATATTGCATGTTCATCTCTTATTTTTGATCTCACTGAGATGAGGGTAATGAATACTTGCATCAGTTAAAATTAACAACTGGTACATGATCATGATGCAACTATATAAGTAAGATAGAACAATGTCTTCAAGACGCATGGTGAATGGCAGCATCCATAATTCAGAGCTATTACTTTGCATGTTTTGTGTGTATGTCAACGAAAAGGGAGGAAAATGGCTTCATCCATGTGTCTTCCATAGTGGGGTGTGCTAGGGGCTCGCCTTCCTCGCACTGACGAGGTAGCCCTTCGCCTTGATAATGCCCCTGCTCTTAACAATAATGGAGTAGCGAAGGACCCACTCCAGCCTCCAGTCAGCAATGTTCAGCTCCTGCGTTCCCTCCTGCACCGCCTCCTGGAATGTGGCTGCTGACATCAGCTCTGTGGAAACATGAAGCCAAAAGAAGAGCTGTTTGAAACTCATGAAAAAAAAAAAAAAAAAACACACACAAAAAAAAACACGACAGCTACAAGTGAACTGTATAGCTTACACGGTGCAAATAACTTACACACAAGACTGCTGAAGACATAAATAAAATAAAAACATCACAAATATATAGTTATATTTTCAAAAAGAGGCTTAAACCGAAATTATACTTTGCGCATCTATGAGTATGCTAGGCTCCTCTGTGCACACACACACCAGGTGTTCCCAGATGTTTGTGTCCGCTTGAGCGTCTAACCGAGGCCTCAGTCATTTACCACCTGGGCACTGCAGCTTTTGGCAAACAGGAGTGCATTAGTTTGGGACTATTTTCAGCCGTGCATTACTCTACATTTGGTGTTGTAGTAATTCCGCCAGAAGGACAGTGTATGTGGAACTGACTCAAAATAAACTACACTACCCATATTCACGATAGAATATCGAAAAGCTTACCCTTCAATGTCTAATTAAGAACTGAAAACACTTAATTTGGAACTACTGGACTCTTTATTTATTTATTTTACAAACAAAACAAACCAACCCATCAGTCTGACAAAAAAAATGGAATAATTGAATTTCACCTTTAGGATCGTTGTGTGTGAGCAGCTGGATGTCAAACTCCTTGGCAAAGGCTGTGAGTTCAGGAGGCATCACACAGCAGGAGGCCAAGTTGAACTGGTTACTGCTGGGCTTCACCTGTACAAGAGAGGCTACGGAGTCAACGACAGCCTTGGTTTGGTCCAACACAGGAAATGGCACACAGTGGTACACTAGCCAAAAGTTCATAATAGAAAAACAAATTACTGCTTTTGTAATTCATAAATCCAACGGATTATAAAAAGGTCAACATATATGTTGCCTCTAAAGTAATTTTACGCATAAAGCCCGATTTAATTTCTGAATTGGCCCCCCAACTAATTTTAGAATTGGACCAAATTTCTGCGTTATGGGTTGTCATTGGACATTCAGTTTGAGGGGGTCACATCACCTGATTAATTACCTGACATCAACGATTGGGCACTTAAATGATGGTTTGGATTTTTGTCATGTCAGACATTTTGGTCTTACAGTTTGACAAATTTCATAGTCTGATTTCCCACATGCTGCCTAGAGATCTTCACTCCTGTGAAGCACAATGTTTCAGTACATTTTGTCGGAGCTTGTGTCAAATGACAAAATACCACGTGACTGATGACTTCTGAAGCTTCAAACTGGTGCTTCAGAAAGTGTTTCATTCAAAATGACAGTTTTGAATGTTCTGCAGCTTAATTTTAAGGAATATTAGTGGGATTAAAATAGAGGAATAATAGAAAGATATGACGATGTACACTATAAAGACATAATCACAAGTATGACAACATTTCCACCTCATATTATGCAATAACGTAATAAAAAGCTAATTTAATTAACATATCACATCACGTTGCAACTCAAATGAAAGTTAAAACACATGAGCTCACAGTGGACACTTTAACTACACCAATAAAGTACATTGACGTATACGGTCAGCAAAAATATTTCACCAAGGCTTTTAGGACAATGCATTAAATAATTATTTGACTAACATATTGCACAATAACATCTACATTGAATGCAGTACTTCTTAGCAAAAGTATTACAGATTGAATAATAATAATAATAATAATAATAATAATAATAATATACAGGCTTGTTGAAAATTTCCTGCACACATATGGGACTGAAACCCTTTAAATCAGTGAGGTGTTGAAGGGCTGTTATAAGTTTTACAAGCAACCAGATATCATTGTGTTTGAAGCCCCAAAAACTCCAACTCTTCATACAGACCTCATTAGGCCATCACTATTACTGAAGTGGTAATACACACATTGTGGCTAAAACTGTGCGTGTATGTGTGTATGTATGTATGTATGTATGTATGTATGTATGTATGTATGTATGTATGTATGTATGTATGTATGTATGTATGTATGTATGTATGTATGTATGTATGTATGTAGTACATACATACATACACACATAAGGTCAATTCAATCGTGTAGTACGAGTAAACACAAAGTACACAATAAATAAAAACCGTGTCTGTGTCAAGCTCGGAAATGAAACAAATTAAGGTTCACATACACAAGATGTCCCACTAACCTGAGCCCAGTTGTAGAGCTGTTCCAGCAAGTCTTTGTCCAGGTCAGAGGTGCCAATAGCAGCAATCTGCTGGCTTCTGACCAGAGACTCCAGCTCCTCCCAGGCTGGCTGAAGGTGGGCCAAACTTTGGCTTTCACTGTCCAGGGGCCACGGTGGCGCTATGATAACGGAGTCAAGCTGGGACACTGCCAGCGTCTGGCAGACTAGGGATGAGTGACAGACAAGGCCGTGACACAAGTAGAGTTCAGTTTCCTAAAAATTATGTAAAAAGTACGTAAAAGGTTAGCTGAAGAGATTTAAAGCTCACCCATCTCCACTGCATCTCTGATAGAGGATGGAACCGACTCACACAGGAACAGCTTGACTGCGAAAACAAGCCATGGACATGTCATTCCCCCACATACTGCAGTTGTGTTGTAGCATCTAGTCAGTCTGAATCATTCGTAAGATTTATTAACCTTTCACTTATTTACGACTTACTTAACGATTCCTTTCATTTTGATTCAGCCGGTCATTATTGGGTATGCTCTGATCAATGCATCAGCCATTGAATCAGCCATCATACAAATTACTTAACATAGACGATAGGGCCGGGCGATAGATAATCGTCAAAACAATATAAAATCTTATATATTTTTCTATATCGTTAACCAGTGGCCAAACTGCATTATGGCAGTATTAACGCCATTTGGACGACGCTTTACGTTCTGATCTTTACACGTCAGCGAGAAGCTGGAGCGAACAGTCAAACAAGAAGAGCTCAGACCTAAATCCTTAGTCATTTTTAAGTCTGCAGTCTGTTTTTCCAGAAAACAAGATAATAAAAATAATCTATGGAGAAGCTGTGCACACACAATTAAATGTATATCAATGTTCGACGCTATCACACAGCATGTCCATTACATTACAGTGACACCAATGTAAACATTGTAAGCCTAAAAACAGTATAAAAAAATAAAAGCATCTAACCTCGGTTATTATAACCAATGATATAATAATCAGTGAGGTTATTAAGGGTATATATTGCATGCAGTTGATTCAGACCGAGATGCATATGTATAAATGCTTATGGGTCATTTATCTTTTGAATGTGGTGGACTAGAAGTAAGTAAGCTACAAATACATAAAAATTGTACTTGTACTAGTACAGTACTTGACTAAATGTACTTGGTTATATTCCATCACTGCTAAAACAAGAGGACAACATTGTTTACAAGAGCACAAAGTTCTTCATAGAGCTAGCCTCTTAATTCTGCTCTCAAAGTGCACCAGATTGATGCATTTAACTTTAAAATGAACAACATTTTCTCCCGGGGGAAGAGTCCCACCCCCCCCCCCTAAAAGGGTCTGACGTTCACAGTCTCATAAAACCCTGTGGCAAACACTCCAGTACTGACCTGAAACCCTCAGTTCATCCCTCTCTTCGGGCGTAATAGCATCGGTTGCCTGGGGAATGGAGCAATCCAGTGTGTCTGGAAAATCCTGCATGACAAGTACTTCATTTAGAGACTGCATGTGCATTGTGACTACAACCCACCTCAGACCTGAAATATCTAACATTGATGGCTTCATCGGTCTCTTAAAATATTGGCTTTTGATCATTAAACAAATGACAGGACAGACAGAAACCTTACGGAGACGGCCACGATGTTATATTTGTGAATCTTATGTGCAACCGCTGAAAACGAGCAAAGAGTTAAAAAGTTAATGGAGGAGCGTTTCATTCGCCCACAGGCTGCATCACTGATGGATTTTGAAAGTCATAAAAGGCTCCCTGTGGAGATTTCTTGTCAATGAACAAAAGTTATGTTTACGTTCAGTGTTACTCACCAATGAGCATTTAGCCTTGATGTCTAACAAATGTGATGAATGCATTTCCTTCCCAATACATTTTTGGGAAAGCTGATTTTTCTAAAAAGTTTGAAACCTGAATAGTTTACATCCATGGTCGAGCACCTAGTCTTCTTCTTTCCTGCCTTTTCAAGCCATTACTGCTCATCTTTGCGCATTACCGCCACCTGTTGATCAGTGGAATACTGGGACGCCATTGGCAGAATGTTTTAACATAACAGGAACCACTCAGAAAAAAACTGCTCTATTCAATTTCATTCAGGCAAAAAGCAAACGAAAATATAGGCTGCAAGTGTTGGTTTGATCATTAATGGTATCAGGCTATCACTATCACCGTTTGTTAAAAACAAATGTAGGGAAAATAAGGAAAATAACATTTTAGTCTGATTTGCCATGAGAGGAATCTCCTATAAATTGTCTCATTCAGTGTTTTATCGTTTATTAAACTTTACTTTAATTGTAATAAATGCAATTTTTTGCAGAGAAGACTTAAGAAGTGATGTATTTATTACAGTTCTCTTAAGGTGAATATGACTTTTCAGCACATCACACACGAGACCTACTGTATTTAAAATTCACATCACATTTACATCATGAAGTGCATTGTTAAAAAGAAGCGTGGCGTAACAGGACGAGAACTTTAAAAAAAAAAAAAAAGACACTCGTGCCAACATGGATCTGTCACACAGCATCAAACAGTGTCTGTGTTTTTCTGGCAGCCAGTCACACCCAACACAGCCTGAAGACCACTCAGGACCCCATGCGCTTTGTATTCACGATCCCTTAGTTCAACTCTTTCAAACGTCCCCCATCCCCATGGGAGTCCCGTGGGCGTGGTGATAAAAGTTGAAGCAGATTAGCGGAGCCGAGCAAAAAACAGCCAGTGCAGGAGTGCGTTCGGCAGCAACTGCGGCTCACTACGTAAGAGACCCTGCATCGTTTTAAATCTCCATTTCAGTTTCTACAGAACATTTTAGTTTGATGAACACCGATGAATGAATAATGCAGTCTAGAAATCCTGTCACAGTTAATGAACAAAACCCCCACAGCAACGTTTCTGTACCGCCACCCCGCCTACAGACAGACGCACATTTGGAATGGCGCCTTTGGCAGGCAGCACGGCATGAACATTCATCATGACAGCTTCTTTTCAGTGAGGCTCGAGAAAACCTTTGATGTTCATCACTACAGTTATTTTATTTTCCCAAGCACTGGAACCTTACTGCCCGACAGCCTTATTCACATACTGCTGGTCGGACCATAGCTGAACGTCAATGCAAATACTATGGCTCATTTCTCGGTGTAAAAAAATCAAACATGCAAAACTGGTGTTGTAAGAGCCTGAATTAGATGTACTACTAAACATCAGGAACCCAACGGCACTACGTGAACACATTAGGGAAAACAGTGAACATCTCCCCACCTTTGATGGCGGCTTTGTTGTGGAATACCAATCACTAAGCGTGGCTTGAATGCAGTCTTGAAGCTGAAATATCAAACAGAAAAACAATTGTAAGTGAACATCTGTAAAACAAGCATATTTTCAGTAAAGATCCCTTAAACCAGGCTGAAGCAGAACAGCTTTTTATCCTCAGCAGACCCCACACCAACATCTGGACAGCTGTGACATGCTGCCAATTCGGGCCGCAATGTGTTATAAACAATTAAAATCAGTTATAGAAATGTCATAATGTCCCAAATTGGCTTTAAAGTGTGGGACAGAGACAGGAGACAAGTCAAGTTTAAGTGCTGACAAATGTTTTATTTCAAAAACATAACTATTACGAAAGGACACGCATGGGGTGAGGAGGCCAGCTGCATCAGGAGTGTAAGACTTTTATGGATGAGTGAGGAAGACCGTAGAAAATGTCTAACACACCAAAACGTAAAGATGTCCGGCCGAGCACAGAAAGCAGCAGAGTTGGTTGTGTTAAAGTTCAGAATAGAGTAAATTGACTATACAGCATTGAATTAATAAAATAAACCATGTTCTGAAGCACGTGTCTGCTTTATGTAATCTTAATATTTTTTTCTTCGTTGTGGTATGTCAGCCTTGTCTAGTATACGAGGCACTACATGCCAAAACAGATATGTGATACACCAAGAATGTGCACTCTGATATCTCAGTCGAGCTCAAGTGATATCATCACAACAATAACAAACTGTAAAATGATCTTTGGACTAAAGTACCTCAGGCACATCACATGTCACTGTGCCAGAATTACAACCACGCTTTGGAGGAAAGCCGCAGGTGAGGTTTCACATCTTAAAACCAGGAGTGAGGTCTCTGAAGCAATTAGGAAAAATAAACAAGTCTGACCAAAACCCTTTGAGGAACTCACTGCCTGACCTTTAAAATAACTACAGTGAACATCTGTGCAGGGCCAAAACAAGTAGTCGTTACATCTTTATTATGAGGATTTGCTGCGTTCCCCTGTGTTGAATACATTTAATATATTTGGGTTTTAGAAAACGTCAACTTGGGCTCTGGGAGATGGTGATTGCAATATTTCACCATTTTATATTGAATCAACGTGGAAAATAACATTTAGGTGCAGCACTAAATTTATGAATGACACGTGACCATTTCAATGGAGTTTGAGTACTGGCTCAAACCAACACTTATTTTAATAGAGCACCTGCCTGCGGGTGATGCATGTCACCTGTTTACTCGTTCCAGGCTTAACGTTTCACAAACAGCTGGTTTTATGTGAGCAGCAAACAACAAACATACATGTTACTGTTTGTACAATGAAGTTAAACCTTCATCACATAAATAAGACACAATAGACTCAAACTCTACTGTTACTTAACTTCATCGCAGACATAATCCTGCAGCTACAGACCTCGACAGGTACAATTTGAATGAATTTCTGTCTCTTTACATATACACGCTTTATTATCAGTTAATACACACACACACACACACACTGGTATCATGAGCCAGGTAAACATTTAGCCAGGTGACGTTAACTTGAGGCTAAGCTAATGAGCTAAACTGTCACACAAACGCAGCGAGCTAACCTACAGCCGTCGCTTTCATTTATTCAGGTTTCGGGGTCTCACCTCCTCGCTGGGAGAGCCCGGACATTTCTTTTTCAGGCGACTCCGGTTGACCAAGTTGCCGGTGTGCAGTCGCAGGTTCTTGGCGTGGCTCAGCAACATCTTCGCCTCGCTGTCGGTGTTTTGGGGATCCATGTGGTTCTCGGCTGCAGAGCTAACGAGTTTGCTAATCGGTGTCCGAAGAGAAGAGACGCGTGAGTTCACTCCGACAAAACCCCGACTACAACTGCTGAGCTGGCGAGCAAACAATAGCACAGCCCTCCCCCCCCCAACAACTGTTGTAAAAAAAAAAAAAACTATGAAGTCAGGATGACTTGCACTTGGTGAGTTAACTGACTTGCCGGTTTGGGTGGCTGCTTGGAGGCTGTTATGGAGGCAAGCCGGTCGGTCACGCCCACACGGAGGTGTCGGGGAATGTCCAGTAAAGCCCGGTCCGGATCGTGTTGGAGGATCGGGCTGCATCTATGATACGGAACCGGATCGATGGAATGGATTTTTCGTATCGGATGCAGTTCTCACTTCTGACCGCAAGATGGTAGTGTTGTGTTTGTAATTTTTTTTCTCAAGCAGCACTTGAATATAATTCAAGTACTGTACTTAAGAAAAAATTTTAAGCACCTGCATTTTATTTGAGATTTGAGATTTTCCACTACTTTCTACTTTCAACACCACTGGCAATTTTTCCTCATAGGATTGACTTTAATCTGCTGCTCTTGTATTCTATTTTTACTTTTATTTTAGTTTCATATACCTCTAACTATTTATTTTTTCTGTTCCTGTGCTGATGCAACAACCAAATTTCCCCTCTGAGGACAAATAAAGGCGTATCTTATTTTATCCTCTAATCCACAAGATTCATGGAGCCATAGTGTACTTTACATTATACTTTCTTTGCAGGTATCACTTATCAGCAGAACACAAAAGTACACACATGCACTGTTTTAGGAACAGTTGAACCTGTTATGTATGTATGTATGTATGTATAACATATAGATTATGTGGTTTATCAATTAATGTATTCACAGATGATGGACTTCTCCTTTTTAACAGTTTGGTTTCGACATTGCAATACTCACGTGCACAAATTCTGGTCAATAAAGAAATAGATTTCCCAGTCTGATGTGGAAGAAATTGACAAGCCTGCACAGAGTCCTCAACCTCATCCAACACTTTTGGGATTAGGATTAGGGTTAGGGTTAGGGTTAGGGATCGCAGACTACATCCGGGCGCCATTGCCCATGTCTGACTGGTAGGATCCGAAGGAGTGGAAGCTGTTATGGCAGCACATTAGTGTCCTTGGTTTTTATCACGTAACGGTGTAATGTTCGTCTTTACACCTACTTCTGGCCATAGAATGTATGTAATGTGGAAGCAATCAAACTATCAGGATGAGATGACTATGAGCGAACTCATGTTCTTCAAGACATATTTCTTTTCAGTCATACTTACTGAAAAATATTTTCTCCGTAGAAAATATTGAGGACACTGAGGTCACTGCCTCAGTATTTTTTCCAGGGATTTGGGGGGCGAGAGGTGGGGTAACTATAGGGGAGCTACATTTTACAACTGTAAAAAGCTAACACATGTTGTGCTTTTAATGGGCTGTTTCCATATTTTGTAGAGTAGAAATTATAGTAGTTAACAGTTAAAAATAGAATATAAAAGTACAAATAGTTAATACATTTTCTGAGAGGGGCAGGTGTTGTTTTGTAGTATATTTTGCTCTGTAATGCATGAAGATAACATATGTGAAGGGGCCTGTGACTTTGGAATGTCGGATCCATTGATGTTTGTTGCACATGGGATAATCATTAGGTACCCCCGCTGGGCAATGCTCCTTGACCTGGAGGATGGAGGAGTAGCTGTGCCTATGTCCGAAACATGTCTTTTATTGGGGGCCCTCTTTATGACGTCATTATATACTCAAGTCTGGGGCGTAAACAACAACCATATATAAGTGATCGGGAGATCCCCGACGGTTAGAGTTCTGTTCGACTTTGGGACTCTCCGGGTGTTCATGACGCCCGTCTTGACATATGTTGCTTGTTTGTAATAAACTTCATTATACCAGCAAGAACAGTGTCCGCGGAGATTCCTTCATCATCACTCCAACATCACTGTCGCTTGAAATATACAACAGTTTCACTGGGGTGGTAAGGTTGAAGGGCCCAGGCGCTCCCACAAACCCCTTTCTGCTTCTATTTTAAACCACTGTAATACAAATATACTTGCACGTGCATTTGCACACAATTACGCACAATCACCCACATATGTTGTCACTTAATTTAAAATGAACTTGTAATGAAGCTTGAAAACAACATTCATCATAGATAGTCAATATGGGTTTCCTGACACCCCACCTTTCCTATACTTTGTGTTTATTTCTTTAACTTGAATGTTCATTACTCAAGAAACGGATTAATTTAGCAGCACTGCAGTAAGCAAATGTGCAGGTTTGACTTTATTTTCAGTGGTGCAGGAAAATAAGTGACCAAGAACTCCCCATAGACATAGACTAGATATGGATAACGATTCAAAGGGACATGAAGTACATCACGTTATAGATTTAGCATTCCTTATTAATAAGATCTGATGTGGTGGTCCTGAAAAAGGGTTGCAGCTGTAAAAGGAACAGATGGGGATAACCAATTGTATATAGGCCCAGATCATTAGATTTAAATTTTGCGTAATAGACACACAATAAACCAACTTTTGAAGGGATCCTACATCTGGAAAGCTTCAGTGCTGTCAGATTAGATCAGCCTTTGTGTGAGGAAGTATCCGTCCAGCTGCATTGGAAGGCATTGCCATCTCTACCAGGTAAAGAGGTATTACACACCTGACCACCAAAACAATCCAGAATGTTAAATGGTATCATTAAAGCATTGCGTTATTATTTTGCACTGTATATATCCATTGCCACCAAAGTGCCTCAATGTGCTAAATTTGAGACCAAAGTCATGAAAACATCAGCCTTTGGGGTTATTCATTGTCCTCAGTGGGGGGCAATTACATCGCGGTACTTGGGTGTTATAGACGTGTGTGTGTGTGTGTGTGTGTGTGTGTGTGTGTGTGTGTGTCTATGTTTGTGTGGTTGGTGGTGGGAGGGGGGTTTGGGGAAGTATGGTTTTATGGGATCAAATTTCACTTCTACTGAGCAGTTGCAAAACTTTGAGTGTTGTTGACATGATAGAGTAGGTGTGGTAAAGGAGGGAGGGCATATATCAAGTATCCACTATATTAGAGAACAGAGCAACTACAAGCGGCATTGCTCAAAAGGTTCCCATGCCAGCACATCCTGTGAAAGACTGAATGTGAGCAGGTACGTCCCTTTTGAAACAACCTCAACCCTCATGTTATTCTTGGTGCTTTTGTAATATATATTGTGTAAACATGTTGCTATATGTTCCAAGTGATGAGTTTAATAAGAGATAACTGCAGAGAGAAAATCCAGCCACAATTTATCACAAACTCACTTGGTTTCTGTAAAACGTCTCTCAGTACGCGCGAGTTAAAAACAGCTGCACACAGCTGGAAACCAGAAGAGGATTTGAACTTACTTAATGAGGGGTCAAAGATATAACATTTTTCTTTAACTAGATCTCAGAGGGGTTTGTGATGCAACATATTATATCAAAGGCCAAAATGTGCAAGACAAGGGGGGAGTGGGAATCTGTTCTTCCATTTTTCTGTTTTGCTCTGCTCTATGATTTAATATGTTTGTGTCTTTGCAGTAGTCCACACAACAAGAGCAACAGCAGCCACAGCCATGAAGTCCCAAGCTCTTTTCTTACTTCTGATCCTCTCCTGCATGTACCTGAGTCTTGCACAAGGTAAGTGGAACACGTTTTTTTACTGTTTGAACATATAGCTTATAGCTGACTTTTCAGTAGCTTCTTTACGGTTCAAAATTTGGGGCATTACAAATTGAGGGACGGGGCAAAGTATGAAAAACAAAATTCTTGCCATTTTCCCCCAAAATAAAGTGAGGGAAATAAAAAATGTGCATATTAAACTTTTTGGGAAATTACTGCATGTTTATGTTAAAAAGAATCACTATAAAAATATGTTTTAGTGACAAATTCTGTTATCAAAATGACAAATTAAAAACCCTATAAACCAATTACAAGTTAGGTAGTAAGTGACTATTTACAGTAAGGGTTAGGGTTAGTGTAGCCAGGATTTTAAAAATACTAAGATCTAGTCTAGGTACATCTTATTTATTCTGTTAATGGTTCAATTGAATTTTCTTAACATTATATTTTTCCCACTATGAAGGACTAAGTGCTGTTTCAAATCCCCCTGCATGCCCAGAATAAAGAAATACTGAATCTATCATCTATCAGCCTTCAAGTATTACATTTCAAGTATTACATTTAATTTGTGTAATACTACCATTAAAGTAGTAACATTAGTGGTGAAATTAGCCTGTAAAATATGTGATGTTTAAGTGTTGGCTTTAAATGATGAATATATAGTGCACCCTTTGGATCTTTTTATTCATAAGTGTTATCATAAAACAGTTGTATGCGTACATATAACCACAAGTTAACGTTGTTAAAATGTAGCTATATTGTTTTCTTCATGGACCCTAACCAGAGTGTACAAATTGAGTGATTCAGTTTATCTCTCTCTAACCCTTTGTAACTTCTCCCTCTCTCCAGGCTCATATGGCAACTGTTGCCTCGGCTATCTCAGGGGGATGAAAGCACATATAAAGAAAAACATTGAACGTTACAGGATGCAGGAAACAGATGGCGATTGCAACATCAGAGCTGTTGTGTGAGTAACAAATTGTATGTTGTATGTTTCATTGTTGTCCCTTAACGAGCATTTTCGTTATCTATTGTTGAAACTTTCCACCATAAAAACTTGGCACAACTAATGGAAAAATAAACAACCTGCTTACTGAGCATATTATTGATTCAAGCTTAGAGCAGAACTGTTAAATAACTGGTGTCTCTGATTGCTAATAAAACTTGTGCGGTAAGCTTGATGATCTTAAATAATAATACAAATGTGTGCAGGTTTCTGATAAAGAAGAAGCCATCGCATAAAAAACAATGGACTCGTTGTGCCAATCCAGATGAAATTTGGGTCCAGGAGCTGATGGACTCTGTTAATATGAGAAACCTGAATTGGTAAAAAGTTACACCACATACTCTCACAATGATAAACTTTAATTCCCTGCAGAGAAACTCAGTGACTGTGATTGTGTAAATCTTCACCATACAACTTTTGTCTCTGTAGACCACTTAAAGGAGAGAAACGAGAAAGGAATGACCGAGAGGAGAGCAGATATTTCACCTCTCATATCGGGCATCATATATCACCTTTAACCACATGGATTATGTTTCAGTAGGTATTTCCTGTGCTGATAGAGAATGTAACCATGCACGGTTCACTGTAACAGAAACATACCATACTCTCAATGTTATTGCCAGTATAGCAAAATTCATCTATATCCACCGCTATGACTGTTAATTTCTCTGTGATATGTAGAGCCTGCTAGGAATGAGCCACTGTTTGGCAGCTTTGAAATGTATTTGCAGTGTGTTTGTGCTCATGCGTTTAATTGTGTGTGATGTATGTATAAAAAATACTTCGGGGATAAGTTGAAAGTTTTTTTGTATGACAGATTTTCATATTTTTATATCAGCATTATCGTTTTATTTTGTGTATTTCTGTATCAAATAAAGAGGCAATACAAACCAGACTACGGTTTTCTATATTAGTTTATGATGACTCAGGAAACACCAAGATGTTTTACATCAGTTCTGTTATGATTTGGTGATGCAATGGTTGATTTTGGGTGAAAACAATTTTGGGGATTTAGGGGAAAAATGCACCATTCCTCCCTGATGAGATCTTAACTGGATATCCATGAAAGCAGGCTCAGATTTGGTCCAGTAATCTCTCACAGTCTGCATTTGGCATCAGCTTGAACCAATAATTAACTACATGAGCCATCCGTCCACACTACACAACTTGGCTCTATTGACAGTTGATCTAAAAAGCTGTTTTTCATTGGCTTGATGATTACGATGATACAGCCTTGTAATTGGAAGTTAAAGATTTACCATGTCTGTTAAATTTCTCAGCCATCCAAATTAAGTCCAGTCTGTATTTAAACAATGCTCAGGTTCCCATGTGTACATTGAAACAGGTTTTGTGTGGTGTAATCCTTTCATCTTGTTCATACTGGCTGTGAAGTGATGCCTTCATAATGAGTTTCAATCAAATTGATCTACAGTCTTCATTTAGTGCAAAGATGTATTTCAAAGTATACAAAGTTAGGCTTCCGTTGGACCGCTGTTGCTTCCAAGTTCCCATCAAGAAAAGTGCACACAGCACACTAATAGATGGCAGCTTCATTATATTTTGCCATAAGAAAAAAAACTGTACTCCTAAACTGGAATATGACCAGTTAATTTGTTGTAGGTTGATGGAACAGCTTTGTTTTGGGAAGTTTACCATGTGAGCACAACAACCTGGATCTTTTGGGGTCCCTGGGCAGTTGCTCATTTTCCCAGTTGGTAATCCGGCCTTATCTAGAAGTTGAAGGAAACTTGGTTTGTGATTAAATCTTGTAAATGTTTCCACTCAGCCAAGACACCGCTCATTTGCCAGGACTAGATGGATGAATTGTGAAATGTCCTAAAACGTCATCAACAAGTTAAGGGCATCATAGCAGCTCCGAGGCAAAGACATGTACCGTCTAAACCACAATGTCCCCACAATCTCTCCGTCTATGCTTCCTGTTTATTCCTCGACTATTACTATAAATAAGAAGCAAAATATGCATAAACACAAGCTGTGTCAGTGTGTACGTTCTATTCATATTGCTGTTTTTGCAGTTAGTATACAACAAAATCAACATACTTCACCCTTTTGCATCAACAGGAAATCACATGTGCTGAGACACTTCTATCAAACTCAAACTTTGAAGATTCTGGCAATTAAACTGCATAAACAAACATCAGCATTGTTCTTACAAAGATGTTATTTATTTTCTGAGGTATTTTGGAGCTGTTTTACCGTCATCCATCTGCTATTACTTTTAATGTCCTCCAGCTGTGAGAAGCTCTTCCATTTTATTTTCTGCATTGCATTGTGGGGAAGTCAAGCATTTCTCAAGTGTGCATGTTGTCTACTTTTGAGTCGAGTTTTCCGGTGTGAATACACAAAAAGTTGGCTTAGAATGAGTTTGCAGCATGGATTTAGGAGACAGTTAGGCAATCTGTCATGTTATTGTATTACCCAACATTAGTGTAAACTCACAATTTGGGACTGAATTTAAAAATTCTGACCTCTCAAACATTGGTCAAACCTGATTCAGTTTCATTTCATACATTCTTTTTTTATAATAATAATAAGGGAAGTAAAGGAAAGTCTCCAGATTGTGTGCACTGTGCCCATCGAATCATTTAGAAACTGAAATTAATTTGATGTGGGAGTGCTTTTGCTGAAATATTGTGAAATTGTGTAATTTCTCTGCAACACTTCCGCCAGTATATGATTGTAAATGTAAAACAAATGTGTCTAGCAGGCTGAAATCCTGCAGATAACATGTTGTCTCACAGTTCTGCTGCATTCATCCAAATGTAGGCTACATACTTTAGCGTTAGAGTAATCGAGTTCAGGTCTCTCATACAGTCAACAGGAAACCAGACCTTGACAGAGAAAACAAAGAGCCGGTGTTGGTGGTTGTCCTTGTTTTTCACTCCATGAAGCATTAACAAAGCACTAATCACTTACCAGGGTGTCACAGTTGACCCTCTTTTGGATTCAGATCGCTGATGTGAAAATAGTTCATGTGGACTGCAGTTGAGTACAGCCCTGTAGCTGTGATTCCTTAAAAATAAGACGTGTTCGAAAATGAGAGACGTGTTAGATCTCGCTCCATTTGTACCCTATTTAAAAGGATATTTTCACTTTCTTGCCTTTCTCTTGAACATTACATAAGGAGTGTTTTTTTTAACACCACCAGTTATTGATTGCAAACACTATAAAGCTAAACTGGTGATGCATTGATAAATGTAAATAAAAGGACCAAACTTAGTGGTTCAGTAACTGCTGACTAAAATCGACACATTGATTTTACTCTACTAAATGGTTTTGGGTGAGAGTGGAACTCTTTGCAGCCACATTCATCCACTGGTGGAAATTGTCTATATAAGGCAAAGTGGTTACTCTCACGCAACCATCTCAAATGTGCTTTTATGAACTGAATCAATTTGTCATTCATCCAGCGCTCAACAGTTCTTTCACTGCCAAATGCAGTCATAAATAAATGCTGACTTGTTTTTGAGGTTGACATCTCGGCTCCCATGATAATCCCAGAGGGTAATGAAAGGTACACAAAGAAAGAACGGAGTTTACATGAACGTGAAAGAAAAGCAGAAGAGAATATGCTTACTTTTATGGTCAAAACTTCATTTCACTCATCACTTTAATTTTAATCAGACAGGGGTTTGTGACTGGATGAGATTGTTTCTGAAATCTTTTGTGGCATTTATGAGTTGTTGAGCGACAATAAACATTTATTGATTGATTTAAAACGGATTAAAACATGATTATTCCCCAATAAATGAAACTTCCAAGTGATGTTAAAAATCAGCAATATCATTATCTAAATTTGATTGAAGGATTTAAAAATCTGTTCTGTTTTGGTTGCAGGCTTTATGTACTAAGCTTAGGGCAACCGTCTCTCTATGTTCAATAAACCATGTAATTCTCGCCCACCTTTAATCACCTCAAAGTAAATAATTTACTCTGGTTTAAAACAACTTACTCTCCCTCGATGCATCAGTTCAGCCCATGCCACCTTTTGAAACAGGAGCTGCAGACAGATACTGTTGGTTGTTTAACTTTCATTCTCTGTCATGATTATCTACTGCGTCATGAATAAGATCCTGCAGATTTTCACACGGGTCATATTGAGCAAGAGCGGTTTTACTAAATAAACAACAAGCCGAGACTCCTTCTTGGCGCTCGAAGGGGCCTTTATAATTTGTCTGCTCTTGCCCACACAATTGTACACATTCCTGTGTGAAAAGGCTGCGGGCTGCAGGTTCACTTTATTGCAAAATGTGACACTCATCATAGTGTCAACCACTAATCAGAATTAATGTGCATGCAAACACTGGCAGTATTGGCGCTAAATTGCGAGGTGACGGTGACAGGCAAGGAGTGATGGCTCACAGAGACTGTTGTACCCTTGAGGGGAATTCAGAGTGAAAGGTGAAGTAGAAATGAAGGATCATTTGACTTCACAGATTGGAATTAATTCAAGTGTCACAGCCTCAAAAGAACTCACAGCCTAATGCTTCATAACCCTGAAGAATTCACAAATGAATCATATTTCATTCTCAGCACTTCTACAGAAAGTGCTTGAGATGGTTCCTGCAAACTGATTAAACTGATTGAAGATCAATGTTTTTTAAACTTTAGGGCTTATAAGGAAGCCTGAATCATTCAAGATCTCAGTGGAAATCTCTCTGTAAATAGTTGAAATCCTAGCTGGAGTCTTGCATGCAGCAGAAAAAGACATTAATATTATCCTGCTGGAAGGAAAGATGAGGAGATTTAAGAAGAATATTTCAGAATAATTGTTATTTGTTCTGAAAGTTATTTTGATTAATGAATTTAGTCTTACTTGTTGCTATAATTATTAATACAGAGTAACCTGAAGTTCTGGCAGAACTCATGAAGCGTTTATAAAAGTATTGCCTTAAAACATAAGCAAACATTAGCACATAACTTATTATAGATGCGCAAAAAGGTAAAACAATCTTTGTGCTCCAGACCTTTTGTGATAATCATAAAATATGCCTAGTATTTACAATTTAGTTTTTATAAATATCTTTATAAATTAAGGCATTTTAGGCATCCGTTTTTGTTTAAAACTAAAAAAGCACATTTAGGTTTGCTGCAGACTGTTTTTACATTTCGTCTTTGGTTCTGGCCTCAGATGGTCCTAATTTCTTTCTTTGCCTGATGTAACCTTTTCCCAGGACAATATTCCATAATCTCAGGTTTAATTTCTGTTACCCAAGCATGTTCTTACTGTCTATTTTATCAGGATTACCTGTAGTCTTGGATTAGTTCAGTAGATCCATGCACTGACTAAGAGGGATTGAAAGATGTTGATGGCCATATAGTGATTGATGAATGTCGTGCATCAGTAAGCTTTTGTTGGTGATGTAATAATCAGAACACAAAGCCATAGCAGATTACTTAAGAGAGGTGCCCTATTCCAGAAGCTATAATTGACTTACATTGTGGGACAGAAGAACACTGTGGGACAGAAGACCTCAACCTCCATTTGTTTACCATTTCGGTCCAGCATTGCACAACTTGAATATTTCGCAACATGTAACATAACGCCTCACAAATTAAGGGAGCCTGAATAGAGCGACAGAGTGTCCGCGAGCACATGGACACGTGTTTGTGATAAAGTGCCACAACTAAAGCAAGTCCAGTTCAGTTAATTCTCTTTATAGTACAACACAGACAGCCGTGGGATTGTGTTTGTCCAAAGGTGCTACGGTCCACTTCTTCGGACTCCCGTATTCATCAGGGTGAAGCGCTGAATAACCCACTGCCTCCACTGTCCTCCTCTTCTGGACCTGATGGAGAAGGATCCGGTAGGTCCCAGTCAATGGGCTCCGACAGTCTAAGCAGGGATTGTTTTGAAAATGGACTGTCGCGATACCCAGATCTGACAGCAAAGTCTTCACCTCCTGCTCCTCCACACACAGAGCCTGGTTGGTGTGGGCAAAGTGTGCCGGGGACAGGGGCAACGAGACGTACGGACGAGGGTACTCAATCCCCTTCAGCCAAGCACTGTCTGCAATCTGCGCGAGAGTAGAACGATCAATGGGCACAGGCCGCAGCATACCCTTAATCTCCAGCTGGCATGGATAGGGTACATAAACAGGGATACTGTAGGCCCCCTGAAGGATGCAGCGCTTCAACCTCCCAAGTTTGTCCCCATAAAAGGGCATAGTGCCCGTCACCATGAAGAACAAAAGAATACCTAAGGCCCAGGTGTCTGAATAGCATCCAACGTAACCTTTATCCTGAAACAGTTCAGGAGCAGCGTATGGTGGTGAGCCACAGAAGTTGGTGAGGAGATCATTAGGGCCGTTCTCTTTGCTGAAGCCGAAATCTCCAACCTTGATGCAGTAGCTGGTGGTGTAGAAGATGTTCTCCGCCTTAAGGTCTCTGTGGACAATGTTGTTGTCATGCTGAAATATTACCAAAAAAAAGGGAAAGATATCAGTAGGGGGTTTTGACATTTTAAATGTATTTTTCAGGATATAAAGCTTAACAATCTATGAAAAATGGAACTATAATAACTGCAATGCTCCTTCAATGTTATTTTTTGTAATGTTTCACTTTTTTAACTCTACTATCTTTATCTGACAGTTATAGTTACTAATTATTTTTCAAATTAACATTCTAAATAAAAGAATAGAAAGAATCCCTCCTAAACTTCTCAGATGGTCTCACCTAAATGATCAAAGAGGTAAATTGATGTCACAATAAAAGCAAAAAGACACAGTGATGCATCAGTAATAACTTCACATACCGAACACTACTATGACACTCACAGGGGGCAGCTTTCTGCATCATGATTTTCACATCGTATTTTCACACTGAGTATCTGTGTACTTTTTTCTAACAGCGAATATCATTATTATTATTAACACTGAATCTTAGTTGGTTAGGTTTTCCAAAGTTGTAAAATGTTTATTTGCAGCAGTAAACTTTTAATCAGAGACAAGATTCAATTTCTTTTATTAAGATATAAAATTCCACAATTATGGTGCATTAAGGGGCTTAAGATGCTGATCTCAACATCCCTAGTTTAAGACTGACAGAGAAACATTTGTTACATGTCCCCTCCCCTCATTTCCTGTCACCTCTTTACAGGCCACTATGAAAATAAAGGCAGAAATCTATAAATGCATTCTTGCATGCCAATAAACCTCAAATAAATATGGTGAAAACATTAACAGATTGAGCCCTTAAAACAATTTAACAAACTCAACTCTTATTCAGTTTTGAATGACTCAATCATATGAATCATGAATACCTCAAAGACCCAGGGATATGAGGAGGCACAGACTGAACACGGTGCTGTGCAGTAGACGGAGATCACTGTAAGACCGATATTGAAGCTCACCATGTGTTTAACAGCAGAGATGACTTGTGCAAAGACCAGCTTGGTTTCCAGGTCGTTCAGCTTCCCCCTGGTGGTGATTCGGGAGAACAGGTCTCCACTGCTGGCGTACTCCATCACCAGATACAGCTTCCGGCTGGTCTCGATCACCTCGTACAGCCGCACTATGTTGGGGTGGCACAGCTTCTCCATGCAGTTGATCTCTGAGGAAGTCATCGGCTGGATCCTCTTGTCCAGACTCAGCTTATCCATGATTTTGATAGCGACTCTCTCTGAGACAGAAGAGGGGGTTGGAGAGGAGGATTAGATTTCCGCGAAGGATTTAGAGAGGGTCTAACAAGGTGACAGGTCAGAATAAGGACAGAAAATTCCTAAGAGATCTAAGAACATGAGACTATTACATGCACATAAGGAGAAGGCTAAAGGACTGTATTTTTGGCATCTAATTTAATTTGATTGTTGGAGCATTATTATTAAGGAATGAGAAAATTGTGGCTAAGCAACTTCTAAACCTGCACACACACGCACACACAAAAGAGTAGTTTTCATAAAGGAATTTCGACAGCAAATAAATGCACTGCAGGGGTCGGGGAAGATCTGGGGTGATCAGAAAGGCTTATTCAGGAGATCAGCCTACTCATATGATTCATGTACAACAACAAACTGTGTATATAACAGAACAGGCTTAAAGCTGGCTGCCCACAGGAACGGAGACAATGTGCATCCTGTCGGATATAATATTAATTATCTTAAGATTCAAACATCAATAAGCAACCCCCTTTTATGCACAAGCCCAAAATATAAACACAAAATTAAACTGTAACAGCTCTTGAATCCTGGTCTTTTCTGAAGGTAGCTCTTTGGAGTTTGCTTTCAAAAATACTTAAATCCTCTCAGTGATATTGAACCATTTTAAAGGGGAAAAAACCTTCTTTTTTGTTTCCCATCTTTTTTTTTATTCTACTATTTTCCTTCAAATATTTTTACTGTTGTGTTTTGCCTGCATTTCAATAACAACAATAAGCAACTATTGTCAATCTTTGGGAGCTTAGAATTCGATACACAGATAGACAGAGTCACAGGGCTCGTTAGCTTTGTGCTTTCAAACAATGTACAGTTTGTCAAGGTTGAGAGAGGAGTCATAAGAAAACGGCTTGTTAAGTGTTTAAAGAAAAACATTAACACGCCAATAAATAGGATAAAAACACATAAATAACCCATGATTCCTGACCTTTCGTTAAGGCGTGGATGCCCAGCTTGACAGTGGAGAAATTTCCCTGCCCGATCTCTCCGCGCAGCTCGTAGAAGCCAACTCTTCGACCGAGCATCAGGTCGTTGGCGATCCTCTCGTTGTGGGCCATGTCGTAGACGACCCTCTCGAATGGTGACTTCCTCATCCTCTCTAGTTCGGTCAGCTGTGGGATGGCACATATGGCAGCAGGGGCTGGCGGCTTCTTGGCTATATTGTCCACCGCTCGAGCCTCGTCTTTGGGTTTTTTGCTCTCTTTCTGCTTTGGCCAAAGGCGTGCTTTGATAGCTTGAAAAGAAATTTAAGAAACAAGGAAAAATTTGAAAGCCATAAAGATATTTGTGTCCCTTTGCAGATGACTGTAAAAAATACGTCAGCACCACTGTGTGAAATAAAGCGCTTGTGGAGCTTGTTGCACAAAACAGTATTAATATTAGGATAAATCTACTTTGTGTTCAGTCATGCGCACCGCTAAAATTACATTTGTTGGCAGAAATAGCCGTGTACACTCCAGAGTTATTTTTGTACAGGACAAGGTAAGTCTTAAAGAGGTCAACGTGTGGCTGTTCGAGAACATTGGTAATGAGATTGACCTCCACGTTACCTTTGGAGTTAAAACGTCGGGCCTCTTTCACAACAATCCTAACCTGGCTTAACATTAGTTTGTGCTTAGTTTATAAGTTGTCGGTTTCTGTTACAAGACGGGGGCAAATAGTAACTGATTATGTCAATTTTAAGTTAATTTGCAAAAATATGAATATTTGCTATTGTTTTATCCTTTTGTTACCGACATACAGTTTATAAATTAACTGACATTAAAGCTATTGTCAGGATACAAGGGGAGCTCTTCTTTTGACATTCTATTTGACAAAGACTTCTTACACCTTTGTGATTAGTATTTTTTATCAGCTTTAGAGATCTGGACGATGATACTGATATCATCAATTTCAACATGTTTGTCTTCACTTTTGGACAAAAGCAGGATGTGTCGACCTTCCCTGTTTTTTTTCCTGATCTGAAACACACGTTCGTATTTTTGCAAACAGTTTTCAAGCACATTTATCTAAACTGGCCAAAGTATTCACGTTTTCCGAGAAGCTTATTTGGATTAAATTATTATGTAAAGCTTATATCCTGCTTCTTTTGTTTTTACAGGAAACAGATTGATTAAGGTTCAGCATTACACAAAGAGCAATGAGCAACAGGGTTAAATGTCTGATTGTTCATCCGTCAAGGCATGATCTTTGTGTGGGCGTCTTATAAAACAGATATAACCTCTTCAAAAAACACTTTTGAAGAACTGAGTTAAATGAAGTAGCCAATGCAATGGTTAATAACACTGACAACTGACATTAAACTTCTATCAATCTACAGTGTAATAATGTTGTGTACCTCCTTCTGGTCATCGTGGGCTAAATTTAGTTCCCGGTAGGCTTTAAGTGGCCAGGATTACAAGCTTCTTTTAGACAGTACATTTAGGCACGATACAGTGTGAGTGGGTGTAGTCAAATTGAAATCGCTAAAATAAGACTACTCGATTATTTCAAACTAAACTTTGTTTTTCTCTTTTCTATTGTTCATGCTACACTTTCTTGTATTGTACTGTATTCTGTACATGTTACTTGTTGCTGTCTGCATTTTAACATGAAGCATTAAAGCACTAAACATAGATGTATATTTAGAAGTCACACAGCCATGTGGCTGTTTAAATAGGCTTAAAGGGAAAAGGGAATATAAGTAGTAAGTGTGTGAAGACTTTTGTCATTGTTAAAAAAATATTTTTTTTTAATTTTTTTTTAGAAGCCATTAACAGGAAGTAATTTTGGGTTATGAAGAATACCGTTGGCTGGTGTTTAGCTTTTTCTATTTGGTAGCAATGCATTAGATTATTGGTAAATCACAAATTATTGATGATATGAGTTTTCATTTTCTAAAAAGCAACCAAGTCCTCAATTTGAAATGTTAAGTCATTAATTGAGGGTTTAATCATCCATCTTACTGATGAATTAAAGCCCTAAAGGGACAAAGTTTGTGTTTTTCTGGAAGACAAACACAAGCTAAGGGTTTATTCATGATTCATCATATACATACACCTTTTATGAGTGTTTTATTAGGAAGTGGTACCCACATTTCAAACAATACAATACTTTCTGCAAACATTTCTACAAATATGACAGAAATATTAGAATAAAGACGATAAATTTACCTGGGAAGTGCGGATCCTTCATGTTTGTCCCTCAGGCTCGCCTGACTCTCACTGGGCATGTGAATGGAGCTTCATAGGACTAAATCACTCGTCACAATCCTATTAACACAGTGTATTAGTGAACCGCTTATTAGGTTATTATCTGACATAGACTAAAACAATGTAAATGCTGCATGCACACTTTTAAATAATAAACTAATCACCACTCATATTAGTTTCCATACTGAACAATGGGTGATAAATAATTCCTGTAGACTGTATAATAATGTTGCACCTAAATTAGTAAATTAGTTGCAAGTCTGTGAAAGTGTCAATGCCCGACAGTTACACCAAGCTTCACTGACATGAAAATAAAAAAATTATAATTAAAAGTTTGGCATAAACTCAAAACAATATATAAAATACCACATTGTGTGTGAATTTAATTATTGAAACATTATTGTTACACATATTAGCAGTAGGCTAACGTTAACAGCTCTACTTTGAGAAGGAAAAATACAAGGTAAAGAGGTCATTTTAATCTTAAATATTATTACAGCAGAATAGTATGCCAATAAAAGATGATGTTATATACTGTATGTGCTCATGCATGTCTACATAGTGGAGCATTTAGCATTGGCATTTCTCTTGGTGGAGGCCAAAACAAAGACAGAGCAGAGACACGACTTCAAAAGAAAGCTACTGCTGCTACATGTCACCTGTTTGCTTATAGTTTGCCATATTATCATTACTGGGTGTAAAATAGCAGTGTTATGTTTACAGCTTGTTTCTGCCCCCAAGTGGACAAAAAGCACCAACAGAGAAAAAGGTTATTTCATCCAAGACAATTTCTTCCCGGTTGTAGTAAAACCGTATTGTATTGTATTTCTTTCAAAATAAATAAAAAAAACAGGATTCACTACCATCAACATCTTGACATATCCTCACCATGCAGTGCAGGATTGACGTTTACTTCCAGCCAATAGCCAGAGCTTGGTTTGCATTCTGACCAATCACCGACAAGGATTGGTTGGCGGGAGAGGAAGGGGCGGGGCGTCAGAGTGACGAGCTGACGAATCAGCGCAGGCCTCCCACCGAAAAGCCGGAAGCACATGCTGTGGCGCGCTGCTGATGATGTTGTTGTCATCTGTGACATGTTGCTAGAAATCGGTGGTGATTAGTCTGGTTTTTTTTAAGTGTAACGAGCGTGTTAAAAATGGCAGCAACAGTGGCTACAGCTGTCGTCCCCACGGAGCCCGAGTCGGACCGGTGTGGGAGTGAGGAGGAGAGCCGCGGGGCCGAAGCGGAGGAGGAAAGCACCCAGCAGCAGACGGGGCCCGCGGGGGCCGCCGTGAGCCACAGCCGGCTGTCCAAACTCCCGCTTGCTCGCATCAAGGCGCTCATGAAGACCGACCCGGACGTGTCGCTCGCCAGCCAGGAGTCTGTGTTCATCATCGCTAAAGCCACGGTAAAAAAAACAAAACGCGAAGGAAGTCCTTACAACAAGTCGGACTGCTTTACGTTACTCCCTGTGCTCTCACAGCGTCAGATTAGATAGCGAGTCAATATCATCCTGATGCAATAGGATTCTTATTTGTAATATATCGTGTGCGTGTGCGTGTGCGTGCGTGCGTGCGTGCGTGCGCGTGTGTGCGTGTGCGTGTGTGTATGTATGTATGTGTATATGTATATATGTATGTATGTATATATATATATATATATATATATATATCATTTCAAGTTTACTATAAACTCCTCCAGTTAAATTAAATCCTGAACCTCCCAAGATGCGCACACAACCATTGAAGTACTATAAATACTATAACCGGTTACACTCTCATCAGGGGAGTTGTCCAATTATTTAATGTGTCGTGTCTATAATATAAGGTATATTTAACGAACATTGAAAGGTATTATATGTGAGCTTGCAAACACCGAAATTAAATAAAAAATAAAATGTAAACAGAGTAACAGAAGCTAATAAAGGCAGAAATAATTTTATACAGAAACCATTTCACTATGTTTATATTCGTAAGGATATCTGATACGTTGGCGCAAACTCCATCGAGATGTCCATTTTTAAACGAAAGGGGACTTTATATATATATATATATATATATATATATATATATATATTGATGCAAGCAGCACGTGGGAGTTTATAATTCCTACCTTTACAAATTTCTGACTAAAAAGTTGTTAATGAATGACTGAATATTATATATCAAGGTAAACCAGGTGACAAATCATGTCCTATATTTGACAACAAAAAAAAATGAAGGTCAGGAATGTGAAATGCACCGTGCAAAATTAGGTCCCATTTTCTTTGGGTTCAGGTCGAAATCGATACTAATAATATCAGTTATTACTATTAGGTTCTGAATTTGATTTAGTTTCGAATGACAGAATATCAGTGCATTTCTTTCTTCCAGGAGTTGTTTGTTGAGATGATTGCCAAAGATTCCCTGGTGTACGCCCAGCAAGGAAAGAGAAAAACGTTGCAAAGAAAGGACTTGGGTAAGTGCTGTAAAGAAGTTCTGAATGTGATTTGCAAATACATGCAGAGTCATTGGGCCTTAAAATGGGTTTACAATGTTATTGTTGTTTTTCTGATGGTCTCAGACCAGATCATGCAAAATATAAATTATTACTTACTAAAGGTGATATTGTGCTGATTTTTGTTGAGGAACGTAGATTATTAACATGTTCACTTGGATGTTGACAAACCTGTATTTAAAAGCGCAGATCTATAGAAACTTCTTTTAACCAGTTTTTACTTTTTTTGTCTCCCATTTCTATTCTCTTCTACCTCTACAGACAATGCAATAGAGGCCATAGATGAATTTGCATTTCTTGAAGGTGAGCCTCACCAGGATTTAAAATTTTTAGGCCCTTTGTTTATGCCTCATTTAGTTGAATTCACCTATGCCAGGTTCAATTAATCTCTCACATATGTAATATAAGAATGCATAACATAACAAATGTGTGCACATATACTGTAGACATTATTGAGCACATTCCTATATTGAATTTATGTACCAGTACAGTTTGTTCTAATTCTTCTTTTATTTTCCTGTAGGCACATTAGATTAAATGCTGCTCCAAATGACGAGAACATTGAATATCTGCAACCATCCAAGAAACCTTCTGTTACACAATTTGTTGTGAACACCTTCCTGGTACTTTTCTAAGTCAAAGTCTCAAAATGGATATTTATAAATGCTTTTCTACAATGTTCCATTAAGATTTTTCATACTTTACTTTCAAGACATCAGTGGTAATGTGTACATTTTTTCTGTAAATATTTGTGAAATACTACTGTTCAATGGAATAAATGTAAGTTTTTAAACAATCAGTGTCCGTCAGAATCAATCTTCATCAGTTTTACACCCAGATTTGAAAGATAAATATTAATTTCTGTCTGGTTAGTATTAAAATATGATATTCTACACATAGGTAAAACTAGGCAAATTTACTATTGTACTCAAAACAAGACAAATATGTTGCACACTCTTAGTCCTAATGTAACTGTTAGTATAAATCAACTTTACTATTAGTCCCACGCTAGACTGGGATGATCATTCAGGCTTGGAATCTTAACTGACATTTCTACAGAATTTTAAAAACATTGCATCAAAGGGTAATTTTGATACTATGACGTGTTGAGGACAGCAGTGCAAACATTTGCTATGCCTATATATGTCATTTTGCAGCATTTAGCCACGTTTCCCTCCAGGGCTCCCTGTCCTTCTCTATTGCCATTTTTTATGTGTTAAATGACTAAAATCACCCTCAACATATATAATCTGGGAGCCAAATAAACTTTTTTTATTTATTTTGATTATTGGAAGACATGAGAGGCATGTTGACTGAATCAGTCATCCTCAGGAAAGACACAAATATGTTTCTAGATGAGAAGCAACGTTCACACTCAAAACAATTGTTCTAAACTACTACAGTGTATAGCTTCCTTCCATCTTCCAGTACAGCTCAGCTGGACCATTTCTTTTGATACAAAGTTTATCAACACCTCTGTCCAAGGTGCTGATCCCCGGACCTCCAGCGATGAATGAGCTGTCCAGGGTGCTGCCCTTGTTGACGTGTTTAAAAGGGAGACTTCCTGCTACTTAAAATGCCAGAATGTAATTTTAGTCGACTGGATTTGTGGCGTTAAACCGATTTTATTGTAGGAAACTTGGCAGTAAATTCTGCTTTTTGTGTTTGTTTATTCTCATTGTCTTCGTCTTAATGCTGATATGTTGCCGTTGCCTACTTGGACTGATTTTTATTTTCTGCCCGATATGTCAGTTGGGACTAAAAGACACTGAATCAAAGCATGTGTAAAAAAAAAAAGGAAAATATGACTCGGTGGGTTCATTTCAAAACAAAATATTGAAGGGTAAAAGTATACATCGTTAAATATATTTTCTATGTGTGCCTCATTTCATTGTGCTTATAATTTATACAAGGCCCTTTGAATTATTTTGCATTGTTAAAAGGTGAGTCCCTGAGGGAATTTACGGCCTTGGTTACACACACACACACACACACACACACACACACACACACACCACTCTGGAATAGAGCTCCAATATCGTTCTAATATTATATCTGTACATACATACATGCACACACCTCTATAGATAGAGAGAATATAATTGAGGTTAAAAAATAAGTTGACGATATATCAGATGAGGTTTTTTAACAAACACATGATATCAAATTATTGGATATGGATCCCTTAAATTTGGTTGTTAAAGAATTGTGACCACAAAATGTACAGGGTGGAATGTTATACAGTTGGAAACTACAATTAAGTTACTGCTCGCTAGTGGACAAACTATGTAATGGCAACACCAAATTACAACATATCTTTGGTGTTTCTGTAAGGCCAATTCTTTTTGGTTATCAGCTGACTTATTGGCTGATCCACATTGGTGATAAGCCAATATCGGCTTGGCCTGCCCAGCATCAGTCTGGATCTATTTTTGAGTCTACAGAACAGCTAGACAAAGATGTTTTTTGATCACTTTGTTTTCTCAGTGTTAACAACAGTAAATCTCCTGGAAAAGTGATCAAATTATAAATATGTCATCAGCATTTTTTTTTTTTGTAACACTCCAGTATTACATCACAGTGCAATACAAGCCAGGTTAAAGTTAAATGTTTTGCTCAACACGGTGACTGTTGTATGACACTGAGAAAATCACATAGAGCTTTGAGTTTGCATTAGGAATGTATCTGAATCTCTCCAGACCTGAGATGTATTTTGTTCTTCCTGGCAGCATTTGCACATACAAACGGGTTCAGTTTCACACTCTAGGCACAGTCAAGACCCCTTGAGTTTTTGCAGCAGGGATTTTCAAAATAAATGCCGGAGTGTGTTTAAGCTGATTTTCTGGGTTTAGTGTTTCGGGGAGTAATGAAACAGAGCTGTGAGAAGCACAGATGTTTGGTTCCAGAAGAGCACCAGTCAACTCCCTGCAGAGGAATGCCTGACTGGCATAGGGGAACATGGAGTGCTCTTTTATAATAAAATATAATCACATGTCGAAGGATTGGACATCATTTTATTTCCACAGTCAATAAAGACATTCCATTAAGTAAATCTCATGTGAAAAGAAAATGTAGAGCCTCCCCCTGCCCAGAGCAGGACATGAACAGTGAATCTGGGACCGGCTAGCCAGATGATCCTCTTATTGATGGGAAATGGCATGCTGAGAGAATAAACTTATCCTGTCCCTTTGTCTGTCTAGTTATTTAAAAAACTAATTAGAATGAAATTTGTAATCAGATCACAGGTACAGAGTAGGATCAAATAATTGTATCTGCAGATAAAGGCCTATGTCAGGTCTTTCCACAAATTGTGAATATTCTATTTTTCTGTTTAAGATCCTTGATGTTAAAAGAATAGTTTAACATTTTGAGGAAATGCACTCATTTGCATTGTAATGTTTGTATTCCAAATGTGAAGAAAAAGTCAAAGGGTCATTAGATTAGCATTAAGACTGGAAACAGGTGGAAACAGCTAACCTGGTTCTGTTGAATGGTTATTCAAGACTAACTTCCTTAATATTTCCTTAGTATTTCCTTGAATATTAACAGAACATCACTGTTTCCTACAAAACTACGTTCCATACAACAAATCTGCACTTAGAAACATATTTTCTTCTGGATTAGGGTTTTAAACGTTTTAAACATGGTTAACTTTGTGAATTGAAACAAAACAAAGAGTGCTACAAAACTACACAAGGGACACAAACAGCAGCCACTATGCGACAGTGGATGTTATTTATGTGGGTTGCATTCAATTTTGCAGACACAAGGAATTATGGGACAGCATTATCCTGTTTCCTTTTTCTACAAGATGGTCCAGTGTATCCTTTGCTAAAGAAGATAAGATAGGAAGCATTGAAGCACATTTCCTCGACATTTAGAGAATTTAAACAGCTCTTATTACGGCTGCCACTTGGTCAATTCACACACACGCACGTATGATGTATAGCAAGTATGCTAGCATGCTAACATTAGCTAATGTAATGTCCTTAGCGTGGACTCAAATGTTTACATTTTATATCATACCAGTTTTACTTAAAACCACAAATGTGAACATCATATGGTGGCGGAAAAAGGAAGTCAGGAAATCAAAGTCATTAACAGACACTGTCTGGGCACACCATGGAAATCTGTACCAGGTCCGATGGCTACTGATCCAATAGTTATTGAGGTATTCCACTAACATTATTTCAGTCCGGACCAAAGTGTTTGACTGACAGACAAAACAACATTGCAGGTCCTTCTCATCCAAAAATGTGCCTGTCCGCACCTCTAAAGCCCACTAATTACATCTGGTTTGTTTAATCCGTTCAAAAACTAGTTATGAGTTGGAACTATTTCTTTAAATTTGGAGCATATTTAATCATATAAATGATCTCAATGTCTTTAGGGCAGAAATGAATGAAAAAATGTGCTGTTCATCCTTCTGCATTCCACCTCCCCGTTTCCCTTGTTTCAAGGATCAGTGGAAGTTTTGCCTGCCGCATTTTATCCCTTAGAAATCCCATGTAGGTACAGTAAGATCTCTTAGGCTGCATATTCAGCGCACGGAACCGTGTCCTCCAACATCTGCAGGAGGCCATACTATCCCTCCATTCATCTCAGGCACTCCACCCCCTTAAAGAGGAAGACATTACCCCCTCAGCTCCACTTTGCACTCCTGTTGCTTCTATTTCCGATTGCCCACATGTTTGTGAGTCCGCACACCTTGACAGATATTTTAATTGCGGCAAAGATATGCAGAAAATGTATCCGTCTCACAAGCAGACCTGTAGTCATGTGGAAGGTATGTTTTTGCAGCTGACATTCCAACCTGATTTCTTGGGTCAATTTCTTGAACAGTTAACCCCACCTCCAACACATACACACACACTTTACCCCAACCCCACCCCTCAGTGCACAGACTGCATATTTTCACATCCAGGGAACGGATATGTATGCCCATAAGCAACATTGTTGCCCTTTTGTCTGAATATTTCTTAGTTCTTCCACCAAGTGTTCCAGGAGCCAAAGGATAATTTGTTCAATGTTCTGATCTGTTTTACCACAGGAACTTAGGCTCATATTGATCTACCCTTACAAAATGTGTCCGTTACATGCCCCACATTAGTGTCTAAAGCAATATTTCCTTGCATGAGGTGACTCATGGTTCCAGTATTGCCCTGCCAATGTACTTAACATTGTTTCCATTTCAGAAGACAGACTGTCCAAAGCATTCAGACTAACGAAGTGTGATATATTGTTTTAATTTGTAAGGTTAATTTATGTATTTTTAATCTTAGGAACGCTTTTATAGCAGTTTTCCCCTCGGTATGGGCAAGATTATTTCATGGAATCACCCCCAATAGTTTCAGTGATAATGTCACGGATTAAAAAAATGAAATAAAACACAGTGAAGCATGTTGCATTCCTGTGTCATTTTCTTATCGCAGATAACTAGCCAACATAAATAACAAGGCCTAACCTTTTCGGCTAACTAAACCATCTATAAGTGTCAGACATTGGTATCAATCCAACAGAAATAACTTGAAGGAAGATACAAGTTTCGCCTTCTTTCAACAACAGCCTCGGTAGATCAGAATGAAGAGCAGCCACATGTTACATTTTTACTGACTACACAATCCAAAATGTTTACTTAATAGTTGTCATTCTGTGAAGAGTTACAGGAATTTAGTAACCAAAGAGGAAATTCTGTTTTGAGTCTGGGTGAGTGACAGACTAAAACCCAAAAGCATGACATAGAATCAGTCCCTGTAACAAGAAAGTTCAGATTTACTTAGCTCATGGCAGCCAACGATCAAAACCAGGAAATCAGGTAACCAAATCCAACAAGAGGCAAGCAGGGGAATCCAAAGTCCAGGAATCCGGGAAAAAAAGGTTTAAACAGGCAAAGCTAAAAAAACAAAAAACAAAACACTTGAAGCTAAGCAATGAGACAATGTGGTAGTGCAACAATGGATTTGTGCCAGTATACATAGCGAGTGGCTGATGAGGAAATGAGGTGGAGGTGGGGAGCTCAGGTGAGGGGCATGAGGGGATTGCAGGGCAGCAGAAAGGGGCACAATCTCAGACAGCAGAAGACTTGGTGAAATGGTATGAAAAGAGATAAAGAAATAAAGCTGGCAAAGATCATGAAAAATAAACTGGTTTTGAACAAACTGGGATTGTGTCTGGGGTGACCTGGGGTTCTAGCGGTAAACGGTTCATGTCTGTACACTTTTGCATCACTGCAGCAAGATAAACCACTAGAGGTCAGCAGAAAGAAGATTTTCAACTATTGTTACGTTGCTCTTTAATAAAGTTATTTTGAAAGCGTCAGCTTAGCCAAATCACAATAAAACCCATTTTCTCTCTTGTGCCTTTCATTTAGAGCAGAAATGTGAAACTATAGTAAAAAGAAGTATTGTAAATGGTGCAGTTCTGGTTATTATCAGTGCCCAGGACATTGTTTCTCAACATTGCTGCTGAGTTGCTTTTTTATGCTGTGAACACCATAAATGGCATTCTATGCACCTCCATCGTATTTGAAGGGCAATTCACTGGCAAATATCTATAAACCTTATAGAGTAAAATATTGACATTATCTGAATTGCAAGTTAGTAACATAAGTTTGGATGATTACGGGTGGCAAGACCCTTTAAGGACATGAGAATGAGCAGTGCTGCAAGCAAAAGGCAAATAAACAAAAACAGTCACATATGGTCAGAAAAACCATCATGTATTTCCTTCAATAAGATTTACAGCTCAGTTATAGTTATTCATTAGCAAGAAACATTTAACCCTTTGCCAATTTGATGTGAAAGAAATGAGATGTAGCAACATTTGTGCCATCTGTCATACCTAATCAGGCTTTTGATCAATCATTTTATAGACTGTTGTTATTGGCGGCCTCGTCTGACTTAGGCATCTGTGTTTGTCATTTTTCTCTACCGCAAGGTCGGTTCAAAGGAATATCTTGAAACAGATGCAGGCCTACATCAATTTCTCTGGTTTCTCTCGGTGTAATCATGTCCGGATGCTGTTTTCTGTTGAAGCCTGTAATGGATGTAGATGCTTGACTCTCAGAAAGAGCCTTCAGCTGGTTCTTGTGTTGTTCAGTTATGGAAACTAACAATTTTATTATGATTTATGGCCAGACAGGGGAAGGCTCCAAAGACATATTAAGGACAAATTTTTCAAACATCTGAATCTCTTTATTGGCCAAATATATTCCATTTACTTGGTGAAATTGGTGCATTGGCATGAGCCAAGCCATAAAAAAAAGAAATAAAAGGGGAAAAGGCTGGAAAAAACTAAAGCACAGGCCTTTTGTTTCATATTGGCTGCCAGACCTTTGAGAGAAGTTTGTTCTGTAAATTAAAGACACGATTAGAAGTGCCAAACAAAAGAATTTAAGATTTGTCTTTATTTGTTTAAAGAATAATTTGGGACATTTATCAATAGAGTCTCATAATGCACGCCTGAAAACAAGCTTCATTGTGAGTTTAAAATCAAACATACAGCGGTGTGTCATCAACGTAGAAAGATGACACACCGACACAATAGGGTTTCAAGATAACCTGAAGTAGTGGGAGCAGATAAACTGAACACAAGAAGTAAGAAGCTGAGAACCGCACCTTGCGGAACTATTCTTCCAACATGGGCAAATATAGAGGTGGCATTACCCATAACAAGCAAGCAAACTTTTTTCATTCAATATTACACTTTTCAAGAGATAAAAGAGGTAGAGGAGAATAAAAAAAGAGCCCAATTAGGTGTTTAACCGACAAAATACCAGGTATAATATCAAAAGAAAGCTAAAGAAAACAAATGAGTCTTAAAGGCGCTACAAGAATGGGAATATTTTGCCAGCAGCTCTCAGCTATCAGTGATAATGGCGTTAACAGTGCAAACTAGCTCTCAGCTATCAGTGATAATGGCGTTAACAGTGCAAACTGCAACAATAGTGCAGACAGAGCTAATATTGTTGACCTGAGATTGAAACAGAGGGTGGGTGCTACACTTTTGCAATGACCAAGTCAGTCGGGACGCTGTTATCAGCTGTAACCACCGTATGAGAGCAGTGCAGAACAGCAGCCAGCCATGAGTTAGCCAGTGGGCATGCACTAAAAGCACACTCGGCCGGCCCGGCTACGTCAACAAAGCAAGGACAAGCTATGATTACAAGCCACATGGAGGGCAAGTTCATTCTCTGCTCAGGTAGAGATTACTCCACTACATCTTTACCTAGCAAACAGTTGTTTGCTGCTAATTATCTGAATCCCATATGTTGAACCTTTAAGAAGCTTTTTAAAATGCACACTGATTTCAATTCACTGAGACTAAGCGGGAGGATTTTCAAGAGTCAATAAAATAACAAAAGCACAATTACACTTTTTTAATTACACATTTCAGTTTTAATGTTACAATAATAACATACTGTAAATGTAATTGTACATATCTATAACAGGCATTTTTAAACCATGATTAATTTATACAGGTTGTCTCCCAGGGTCACGTTAAGCTAATAAATTCAGTTTATCACAGTTTCTAGGTGTGTTTGGCATTTTGTCTGGAATCCCACAGAGAACATAACTCTGCTGCAAGACTGATCCAGATGCACAAGTTAGACACGCCCACTGTCTGGTCTGAGAGTTTCCACAACTACACAGCTGCAAACCAGGATTAATTGTATATATTTTTAGAAATGGAATATGTTCGTGCCATTTAAATGCCAAATCAGGGCTGATCGTGTAATCTGAAAGCTACAGGATGAATCCTTGTTGCTTTTCGCTGTATAAATCTGTTGCAGATTTGGTGGCGAAAATGCACTGAGGACAAGAGTAGAGGCAGGATGAAGGAGGAATTTAAAGCCTCAAATGAGACAAACGAGGCTTGCCATCCTGAGTAAAGCAGCAGGAAAGGAGAAATGAGTGAGAGGTGAGATGAGTGTGAAAGAAAAAGAGGATGAGGGAGGGAGTTTGGCTGAGCGTGAGAATGACTGAAAATGGATAAACAGAGGGTGGGAGGGGAAGACGGTAAGACAGAACAAGAGAGGTGGTGGAAGTGAGTGAGTGAGAGATGGGCAGGGAGGTATAAAGAGAGGGAGGGAGTGATATAAGAGAGGCAGCCACAGAGGGAGAGGTGACAGAGTAGATTATCCTCCTCTCCTCTCCTCCTCTCTGCCAGCCTCATCATGTTCATGCTGCAGATGTTGACTGTTATCTCTCTGACTGTTATTCTCCTGGCATCTGTGGAAGGTAGGACACAACCATACTTACTATCTGTGTGTGTGTGTGCATTAGTGTTTGTGTTTGTGTGTGTGTGTGTGTGCGTGTGTGTGTGTGTGAGTGTGTGTATGTGTGTGTGTGTGTGTGTGTGTATGTGTGTGTGTGTGTGTTGCATGGCTTGCTTGCACCCTGCAGGTGGACAGTGTGGCAAAGAGAGCGATGGCGAAGACAGAAAAGGAGAGAAGAGGAATAGGGGGACAGCAGCAGCAGCAGCAGAGAGGGAGGCACGGATGTAAACAGAGGGACAGAACGCGGGAGGACGAGCATCTGAAATCACACATCACTCAACGCAGAAAGAAAGAAACAGTCTCAGGGCTCAGGCTGTGTGATGGTGTCGTCTCGTCTGTTTGTTTGTTTTAAATGTTGTGAAAGCACTGGAAGTGCGCTGATTTTCCCAAAGGATGGATTTGAAAATCCCCTATGGTATAGCAAAGCAGCCCTGTCCTATTTTACAGCTCTTATTGCTCCTGCAGTTTCCATCACACTTTAATTTGTTTACACATTTGCTTTGGATGAAAAGGCATCATGGCACACCCTCCACACAAACACACACTCCTCCTCTCTTTCTCTCACTTTCTCTGTCTGCCGTGGTCGTATGTTTCGCAGCACAATGGGATGCCATTGTAATTCCTCTGACATTCTTGTGTGTATATGTGAGTGTCCATGAGTGTGTGTCTATATGGAACTAGAGTCATGAGCACATTCTGCAGAACAGATAACATTTGGCTGTATGTGAAAACTGTTTCAGTCTTTACTAGAATCTGAATATTGATTTCACCGTGTTTAAAAAAAAAAATCAAGATTTTGTGCAGTAAATATTAATGTAAGAGGTTTCCATATCTAATGTTAATGTTATTTGTGATAATGTGCCATAATGCATACTGTTTGAAACTTTTGTGGCTGTCATGTTCAGTCTGCTGTCCTCACTTGAGACAAATATTTTCACTCTAAGATGACTTGGTAGAATAAAACCAAAGGTTTTGAAATAGAAGAAGCCAACATAATTAATTGAGCTTGACATCAGGAAACATTAGTATAATACTCTATATTAGCTTTTGTTTGACACCCTTCTCTAATGTTTTCTTGCTCTTCTTTCTCTTTGTTTCTTTGTTCCCTAGGTAAAGGCGTGCAGATGCAAAGAGATGTCCAGTGCTGCATGTTGTACTCCCAGGGCAAGGTGCGTACCAAAGATGTGTTGCGGTTTGAGGTGCAGACGGAGGGGCCCGACTGCAGTATACAAGCCATCATGCAAGTATTTCAACTATCCACTCCTGGAGCTAAAGAGCACACAGCAATCTGCAGGCATGGAAAATATGCCTCTCGTTAGAGGAGGGCAGAGCCGGGCTGAGAGGCATTGTCATCTTTCCAGGTCATGTTGTTATGGCAGGGCTCGGAGCTGCATTTGCCAGGGAAGTAAGAAAGGAAATATGTGGGAATAACAAGCCATCTGAAAATACCTTCCGAGCCAGCTGAGCCCTGCCGCAGCCATTCAGTCAGAACAGCAGGGTTTAGTTAAGTAAACCATTCTGCATTGTGATACCTATTGTTTCCAGCGGGGTCAGAGAAATCTGATGTAGCCAGGGAATGAGGAGCTTGCTTTTTTATATGGTTCAGTTAACAAAAACATAGAATTCTTACACAGGGTTTTCTTTTGGTCTTTTCTATTTTAGTGGTTCTCCAGCCTCTTTTTTCAACTTTGCCGACTTTTGATCACATTTTGACTTGTTTCTTCCAGAGAAAGAAAACATTATTTGGTTCTATTTCCAGCTACCCTACAGTGTCTCCTCTTCGCAATTCCTTTGGGTTAGAACTTTCAGGCTTTGCTATACCTGACAGACATCTTTCTAGTCCTCCACATTATTGTTGATTATCGTTTTTTGTTGCCAATCTTGTGCCTCCAATCTTGTGATTAAAATCTGGGGTTTGTGCAGAACCGTGTTCTGCCATCCTGTGTTGTGTAATAAGTATTGTGTTCTTTTATTAGTCTTTACACGAAGAAGGCGGTGAAGTGTGCAGACCCCAGAGACCGGAAGGTGAAGAGGTTACTGAGAAAACTCCTGCAGAGACAGAGAACCAAGGCCCACCGAACCATGTGGCTCCTTCCTCATGACAACCTGCCCGTCATGTCAGAGGTAGATGACACAACCATCAGAAATACGCTATACTGTGTGTTGTACGTAATCAAATAAAATGTAATTTAATCAAATTTATTCAGTCAAAAGTGGACAGTGTGATCTATGATGGTTGATTTGAAATATTAAGTGAGATTTTCATGTTATTTCCATGTTGCCTGAAAGATTTATAGATTTCCTTCTCTTGTGATTACCAGGACAAGAAAGATAACTGGGCAGTTCTCAATGTTGAGTGATGGAGCGCCGTCAGATATGGAGGAAAACTCATAGTCATAAGTACGTTTTTTTTCAAAGCAGGATATATAATGTGTGACGGTACCTCGTTCTTAAATGTCTCATCCGTTTTTTTTTTGCATACTTTTCTACAGGCCAAGTAAACTTTCAGCAGCTCGTCATTTTACACGGCACAGCTTGCTGACTCTCCAGCCGTCTCGTGTCTCTCTCTCTATCTACACTATCTGTCTCCCTGGGACCAGACCTGGGCAGCAATACATTTAAATGGCTTTAGATATTTAAACATGAACTGTGCTTGAAATATTCTCAAACACATGGCTGGAACAGTCTCAACAGAGGTGTATTTACTTGTAAGATAAGTTGAATTGATTTTTTTTTTTATGGCTCATACTGTTATTTGCCAGAGTCTGCCTGGAAGTGTTTCCCTCTGCAACATTACTTCTCGTGAGGGATGTGAAAAAAGGTGTAATTAAGCAAACGATAAACGAGCAGTGATATATTACTGTATATCATATAAGATACTTTTTATGCTTATTTGTGACTTGTATACCTTCAGTAATGTGTTTATAACACTGCACACACTGTAAGACAGGTGAAATCAAAGTGGGATCAGAGAGAAGATTTCACCTGGATACAATTTCCTGTGTCACACAAAGAGCAAATGTTCCTGATATTCTGTCCACTCTATGTATCGACTGTTGAAAACCCATAAAACCCCAGTCAATCTTTTAAAATGAGGCCCTCAGGCATCTATCAGAGATTTAAATGTCTAAGCATTTACAGTTTACATTTGTCTTTTCCATCAATAGTCCGTCACTAAACTATGCCAAAGTATTCATGATTCAATTCACCATATGGCAAGGCTGTTAAAACTTAGAGGGCTCAATTGTGTGTGTGACGCACACAAGTATTGTATTGTAGAAGAATGCACTGTATGTTATCTCAAGTGAACTATTTTATAAATTAATCTGAAATAATAACTGGGGCTGTCTCACTGTCTTTTTCTGTGCATCATTGTGTGTCTGCGGGTCCAAATGCAGCTGAAGCAGATAGATAGATAGAAAGAAAGTTGAAGATAGAAATAAACTTACTGGTAGACATAGCAGGTAGGTACTGGTGGCTCAAAAGCAAATAAACTGACTGGGTTGATGAGTAAATGAAGTGCAGGTGAGAGGAATGAGGGGATTATAGGGCAGATGGGAGTTGCAGGATGTGGAATAAAATGAGAGAGTTGGGTTTATCCATCCTCGACTGTACTTTGGTGTTGAGTGCTAATTAGCAAATGTTAGCATGCTAACACACGCGCAAAACTAAACCAATGAGCATGGTAAACATTGTACATTTTTATGATGTATAATATACTGTATTTTTATATATATATTATGTTAGCATTGTCACTGTGAGCATTTTTAGCATGCTGACGTTATAGCACTTAGCCCAAAGCACCGCTGTGTAGCCTCACAGAGCTGTTAGCATGGCTACAGCCTTGTTAGGAACCAACAAGTTAGGAAAAGGGGGTTTAAAACCTAGTTAACTTTAAGTAAATACATTAAAATATAATCTATGTGAATGTTTTCTGTTACATTAATTCATCAGTTAGTGAGATTTGGGTCCATTTCATAATGTGATGCACTGCAATGACAGCAGAAAGCTTTGACATTTAATTATTGTACAGTATTATTCTAAATGTTTTTCTCATATTAAATTTGACCCATCTTTGTCTCTAAGTAGAACAGCTTCTGGACAGGAGAATATCCTCCACCAGGGGTAGCCACAAACACAATAATGAGAATCACAGTTAAATTCCTGAGCCATTTATTTGTCACATTTTATCATAAGCTGTCCATCAAATTGTTAAGATTTTCACTGAAATAACATCAAGCTTCAAATGAGCATAAAAGTGACAAAGTCAGAAGAGTTTTAAATGGTAAATAACTTTCATAATAATTCACTGCACTTCCTCTAAAACAATCAACACCAAAAAACATAAAGCAACTGTACATTCAAATTCTCAAGGCATTCACAAACTTTCTTCACAGTACCTTTTCACAAAACAATTTAACTAAATAAATTTAGCTTGCAATAAATTATTCCAGTCAAAATATAACAAAATGAAATGTTAATAGTACTATAAAGCAGGCGACAGGAGGGTGCAATGGTGTACTGATGTTAAGCACATTGTTGTAACCACAACAAAAACTCACCGTATGGTCTTGAAACTGCATTTGTTTATACTTTATAAATCAGTAATATAAAATAAAAAAAGATCCATCAGATAAATCAAACTTTAAAACATAGAACTTTTACCTAGAAAAAAGGATAACTAATTGCTCGGAGATAATAAAATAAGAGAGTATAACTACAGGTATTCCCATTAAAATACTGTGTAGCAGTACAGTCCTTTACCCAAAACTTAAAAGCAATAGCACCAAATAAATACAAGAAATACTCACCAATATAATATTTATAAGAAAGCACTGAGTGAAAAACATTCTAACAAGTCACTTCAAATATATCAACTTCAAAATAGAAAGTAAAGCAAAGATTCTCCTTCACATCATCTCCAATGTTTAACAGTCATATATTCAAAATTGTACAATAAAATTGTGCAAGCAAAATTAAATAACATAAAAATAATCAAAACATGTCTAAGACTGATATATTAACATCCTGCTGATATGCTCCATTTAGTATTTCTGTGTGTAGCATTGTAGAAGCTCCATATATGCGTCTTAGTAGAGGTAGTCGTAATGAGAATGACAAAGAATAATATCTATTAAGTGATTTCATGCAACAGAAATTATGCAGATTGAAATATTCACAGGAGTGGAAAATCTGCTGGTTTCCTTTTTTATGAAGAGTGGTCTTTTCTCTTTAATAATACTGTGTATTCTAACACTGATGCTGGTAAGGAGTTTATGCTGCTTTGACTGTATAGATGATACATTATACAAACCTTTGAAAACACAATGAAGCTGAAAAGTTTTTTTAAATGACTCTGAACTCTTTGTCATATTGAGCTTTCCTGACATTGACTTAAAACAGAAAACAGCAAAATGCTCATAAATAACTGGCACTCCAGGCAAAATAATTTATTGGATATGTAACTGTTCCTGACAGCATGTGTACTTATTTCCTGTCATGAAGCAACCTCTGAGCCGGACTTTGTATTTCCTTATTTTTTTTGTTTTTGAAGGAAAGATGTAAGTTTGCACTGCAACTGCAAAAATTATCTTCAAACCCCAAGCACTGGGTTGACCAATGAGTTGACCATTACCTATAATTTTTCTAAGACTGTCCCTGCACCATTGCAAGACAACCTTCTAGCTAAATGCCTTTAGTACATGAAGCCCTAAAGGGTGTAGCTCTTGTCTTCACATTGTGGTCTCACTGTTGCGGTGGTTGAGTGAATCATTTTCCTGACAGATAAGCTGGTAGGGCTTCTCATTCTCCTCGATGACAGAGTTGCGCACCTCAGCATCCTGACTCTGCAGCTCTCCACGGGAAAGGTGCTCCACGATTCCCGCCCCAAGGGAGTCACCCAGTACATTGGTGGTGGTCCTTAAGCGGTCCCTGGGGAGAGAGAGAGAATCAGATAAGAGACAGGAAAAAATAAGATAGAGTAGAGGCGTACAGACAATGAAAACATTAGTGTTTATCTCCTATAAAAGCACTCACAGCTGAAAATGTATGCATGTGCCTCTAAACACAGGCTTTCTAATCTGTCACTCTGCATTATGCATCAATAACCTTTGTAGTGGTGGGACCTCTGAAGCTTTACAATGACATTTAGGCTGGCAGACCCACAGAACAGTACACAGACCAATCCCCATCAAGCTGACATTTAGTGGGAACTCACAAGAACCAATCCACAGCGATGATCAGTGTTATGTCCTCCGTGGGCAGTCCCACCGATGTCAATACGATCACCATGGTAACCAGGCCAGCCTGAGGGATGCCTGCTGCTCCGATGCTGGCAGCAGTTGCTGTGATACTGAGTGGGCGGTGGGAGGGATGGAGAGGAGAGCGGAGACATTTAATAAAAGGGAAACAAACAAACAGCACATGTGCTGGTGGTGGATGGTTGGTAGTAGTAGAGTGAGAAAAACACTAGGAGTTATAACATTATGTAAATTTTCTACGAGCCTGTCACACAATTCTGTTTTCTACAAACTGTAGAAAGTTGTGGACGTGTTGTCAAAGAGGATAATGCCATAAGGAGTGACTGCATTCAATACTAAAACAAAGTAAACAGATCTATAAAATGATACAGAGAAAAGAGAGAGAAAAAACACAATTCTCCTGCAGCATACCACTAGAAGGCCTGAAAATAGAATTTCACCGATTCAGCATTGAACCTCTATAACTTGTAGGACTCAAACTGACAATGGACAGTTTAAAAAAGGATTAAAATCAATGCAGCACAACTAAGGATATTGACTTTTTTGTTCCAAGCATTTTTCTTCCTTGTCAAAACCATAGACTGCATAAAATATGGACGTAGTCTCTGTGACGTCACCGATAGGTATCTGAAGAGACGTTGTGAAGCTCAAAGTGGGTGGCTCCAGCCATTGAAATTGGCGACAGAGCCTATCTCTACAAATGGGCCAAGAGGTGGATAGTTGGTGGAGCTTCGGGGGCCCGGGTGACGCAGCAGAGGAGACAGCTAGCAGGGAACGACCTGAGACAGCACCAACATGTCACTTAAAGAGGCCACGCCCTTAATTAAGGGTGAGTTTTATAAAAATTCAACCCCGCATACAGTTGTCATGAACAGGGATATCAGCTATAGAGACCAACACTTTGATAGTTTTTTTTACCAAGTGAGGCCTTTTAACATGGGGTCTATGGGTGTTGACATACTTTTGGAGCCAGCCTCAAGTGGCCATTTGATGAACTGCAGTTTCTGGCACTTGAGCGTTGGCTTCACTTATCAGCACCGGTGGTTGCTGCTTGGTCAAAACACGGTGCCTAAAGAACCCACAATGTAACTCGACTGCTGACAGTTTGACCGTAGATTTGGGTGGATTATGCTAGTAGTAGTGCTGGCCAAACATGAACAAATTATTCTTTTCTTCTGATTCTTTTGCGAGTTCAATACATACAGGGTCTACATTGGAATGTACTGCCTCCAGGAGAATCTACCTGATTCTGTACAGCTGCACATGTGAGTCACCATGAAACAATATATTTTGTATTTCACTCATTCCAGGCAAAAAGAAGCTGGAATAAAAAGGATGACATTTCGGGTTCCATGCCTCCAACATCTACAGTATTTTTGTCGATGGTGTAAACCAAAACTACCAAAACTAAATAAGGGTTACCTGATGGTCAGAATCTGACCAAAGTTTAGGTCCATGTCATTGACTTGGGCAATAAAGATGGCTGCCACAGCCTCGTAGAGGGCGGTGCCATCCATGTTGATGGTGGCACCCACAGGGAGGATGAAACGTGTCACTCGTTTATCCACATGGTTGTTCTCCTCCAGACAGCGGAAAGTGATGGGCAGGGTAGCAGAGCTGAAGTATGCAGGGAGAGAGAGTTTTATACTCAGTCAGACTCACAAAACATTATAATATAATAAACAGTATTTCCTATCAATCTATTTGTGGCAATGTTACTGACAATTAGGTCCTGTTACACTATAGGTTATAAGATATGTTCCTTTTTTGTATCTAAAAGTATCTAACCTTATTTAATACAACACTATGGATAAGTACCTTATACAACCCCACTTCAAAATACCCAAACTATCCCTTTAAGGTCATGGACATCCATCTCTGAGCAGGACAGAGGATGACATTCACCTAGATGAAGTTCCCAAAGCAGTGATGAGTGCCTGCAGAAGACCACCGATGAAGCTGTAGGGATTCTTCCTGGTCACCAGGAAGTAGAGCAGTGGCAGGATAAAGAGGCCGTGGATTAGGAGACCCACAATGACCGACACGGTGTACATCCCCAGCTGACCGCCCACCTCCGCCAGATTCTTCATCTCCACAATCTTCCCCGCAATCAGGAACAGGATGCCGACTGGAGCATACCTGAGAGGTGAGATGATTGTGTTAAGAGGAAGATAAAGAGACAGACACACATGTTAGGTCACTATAATGTATTTCTGCAACCAGCTTAGGCCTTCAGAATAAGGGCAATACAACTGATTTATGAATTTCTGTGAATCTACAGTTTACAACTGTAAGCATTTCGGACTGTAATTGTTCCATACCATCTTTAGCAATAAACATACAATACTCTTTAATTTTGAGTCTTAAGCCCCCAAAACAACCAGTTACCCCTTTAATTTGACCTTAGGTATCTTTAATTCATCAATTTTATGTACACTCTGTCTGACAGGACCATTTATCACCTTGTTCAAACTCTTCGTTGAATCTATTCAACGTTTGAAATATTCAAACCGGACATGTTTTCTGGCTGAACCTGTCCATCAAATTGAAATAGTATACTTAACTAATTGTATTAGGTATCTTTGGAAGCTGTGGGATCTCCTCTAGAGGATTAAAATAAAAGTTAATTGTGTTTAAAAATGATTGAACCCCTAGCAAGTCAGCAGGCTTTTAAGAAGGTAATCAGGTCATGTCCTGTCAAACTTTAATCAATGTAGCCCATTTTATAATCAGAGAGTCACAATGTATCCTTAATAACAAGAAAGTTAAACTGCATAAAAAACTGGTGTGTCTTTACTGACCAGATGATGATGGACACCAGCCTCATGATGGCTTCATTGAGGCAGTCAAAGAAGTCCCTGAGGGCCTGGCCCTGCTGCTTCATGCTGCCAATGACCAGACCGAAGCACATGGAGAAAACCACCAAACCCAGAGCGTTCACTCCATTAGAGGACCCGGACACAGGGACAGTCTCCTCCACTGTCTCCTATAATAGAAAATATGTGTAAGGAAAGAAACATTATATGAGTTCCTCCTATGGGGATTTTAACACAAATTGTAAGGCGTAGAAAAAAAGAGACAATTTTTCTAATTTTCTTTTTCTCACTTAAAACTGTGTCTTGTTTCCCCCAGAGGAGAAGTCTGCCACCGTCACCCACCTGTATGGTGTGCAGCACCCTGCTGAGGTTCCCACTCAGGTCAGACTCCGTCACATTGAGAGAATCAGTGAGGTTCAGGGTCACTGTCACGTTCCTTGTGCGCACAGTCTTCTTGTACACAGTTTTATACTGCAAGAGAGAGCATGGAAATGAAACATAAACAACATCCTAATTATGTTTGGGTGTATTAAGTTTCTGACAGTGAAATATGAGGAAACAAATGTGATCTCACAGACGAGATGGATGACGGGAGTTGTATTGTAATATAAATGAAATGCACGTGCTTATCGATTCTAAAAATAAAAATAAAATATGTTCATTGGAATAATATTACTATTATATGACTGATTGGAAAATACATCCTCACCTGCTTGAAACAAGCCTCTACCAGATTGGGAGGAAACATGTTCCTGAGATAAAAAATGATAAATTATTTTATTAATGCTCATGCTTTATTATAAAAACAACACCACATGCGTCACAGCAGGTTGTACATTTTGTAATACTACAACATGTTAATAAATAACTATGTGATAATCGTGGGGGAATTCTCACTGTTTCAACTATTCCTTTGATGTCTGAATGTCCTCATAGCTAAATAAAGCCTTTGAACGGAGAGTTTGACATTTTGGGAAATGCACTGAAATGATGCGCCGAAGGTCAGATGAGAAGATTGATACCACTCTGACTACTGTTTATTAGATATAAAACTACAGCCAGCACCCATTTAGCTTAGCTTAGCATAAAGACTGAAAACAGGGGGAAACAGCTAGCTTGTATCTGTCCAAAGGTAAAACTACCTTCCAGCATCTCTAAAGCTCACTACTTATCATGGTCATGATCAAAAACAAAGGATTATGTGTGGTTTGTTGCGTTATGTGCCAGACTATCCCTAGGCCACTGCAAAGCTAAGCTAACTGGCTTCTGGCTATAGCATCATATTATGTGAAAGAGTGGAATTGTTCTTCTCATCTGACTCTTGGTATTCCAATTATTACTTTAAATGTGAAAAATGTACAATTGTGACTCAAAACAACTAATACAGTAACATCACCAGGTGTGCACCTTCATAAGTAAGTTAAGTAGAGTCTCTTAGCTGTTACCTGACGAGATCCAGGAAAGCATCAGCTGCTTGAATTGGTTCGATGTTCCCACTGTTGGCTACAGGACTGTCCCTGCTGCCTTTCCCCGGCCGGATGATTGTCACGATAACAATACCGATGAAAACGGCGATCATGGTTGTCACCATGTAGTAGGCCACTGCACGCATACCCATCTTACCTGACGCTTTGCTGTCCAAGGAGGAAATACCTGAGACAGAGTTAATCCATTTGAATTCAGTTTGCTGCAATATTTTGTCATCAATTTGTTTGTGCTCATTAAAAGCCAACCTGTAACCAGACTGGAGACGATGAGAGGCAACACCAGCATCTGCAGCATTCTCATTAGAAGCTCCCCTGGAAAGGCAAAGTACTTGATCTCTCTCAGGGACAGGTTGTGGGGGCGTAGAGCAAAGCCCAGGATTACACCTGAATAGATTCACACGTAGACACAAAAGCACAAATGTACAAAAAGTCAAACTAAGTCAAGTGACTGCAGAGAAAACAGTTAACCCTCCACTTGTTTTCCTTCTTTACTCACCCAGAGCCACGGCGGCAACAGTGAAAAGAACAAACAGGTTCCTCTTGAGGAAACCTTTGACGCTTTCCCGACTGATGGAGCTCATCCTCTCCTTCAAGCTGCTGGCTCTCCTCTCCATGGCCCTGCGTAGGCGTCTCCTCAAGTCTCCTCTCTCTGGAATTGGGGCTCTGTCCGCGTCCTCGTTTAGAAAAAGACTGGCACTGGTGGGGGGCTTCTCGTTCATAATCAGTTCCAGCACCTGGTCCAGGAGGCAGGTCTCGTGGGAAACTGGGCAGGGAGCAGACAATATAGGGAGAAATAATGGGTCACATATTGAGTTTTTCCTCATGTGTAATTTTTGGCAGGGTAGAATATGGATGGATAGATATCCAACAGGCAGAAGGCATCCGCTCCAAAACCAAAAACAGATGATGGAACATTGAGTGTAAACAGGAGGGAGAGTCACATCAAACGGACCAGGGCTGCTGTACTTGAAAGATTTAATCAATTGTTTAAGATTGCAAATCAAAACCAAGTGTGCCAGGTGTTTATATGTCTGTCTGTGGACAGATTTTGGCACTGCGATAGCACCACAATCTGCAAGATGTAGTACCGAAACTCTACAAGTGTGTAGTTTAGCTCAGAGATGGGTGCGGTCTGAGCAAGGGCGCTGGAGTAGGGGGGTAGGCGGTCGTTAATGGCCATTGGCCCCCCAATTAGCATGATGCCTGGTGTGATCCCATACCAAGATGGTCTCCAGTTGAATATTAAATATATTTGGGATTTAGTCTGTTCTTTGGACAAGCAAGCAATGTAAAGACATGAACTTGGACCCAAAGCAATTGTGATGGGTATTGTTTTACAATTATAGGACATTTTATAGACTAAATGATTCATTGATTAACTAAAAAAGACTGAGCCATTAGTCAGAAATGTCACAAGATCTCATTTCTCCATTCTGCTTTCTACTGAAATGAAATGTACTTGATGAATTAGTATCAAAAGTAAAAACATTGTTCATAAAGTCAAAGTTTACAATACTTATGGAAATTTTGTCTCAGTTGTTAAAATTATGAATAAACACAATGAAAAAGGAAAACTTAGAAGAGTATATAAAACAGAACATATATATAGAGAGAGATGTGTCCTCCTGTTGGTCCTCTCCAACCGATAAAGCTAATTTAAACAGAGACCATGTTAACCTTTAAATTATACTGTATGACCTTGAATATAAGCAAGCTACAAGTCTGGTTCTTTAGTTATGTATTAAAAACTGTATTAACTGCCTTTTTCATACTATAGTGAGAAAGTAATTATCTGTGTTTCTAGATCTCAACTGTGATAGTTTTTTATATGATTAAATATATAAGAGCTGTAATAACACTGTAAAAGTTAAAAACATTGAGCTTCTGTTGTCTTACCGTGTTTCCCTCTAACCGACACAAAGCCGTTTCAATTCTCCTTATCTATCTAGGTTATCTATGTTTCCTCTGAATCACACTTTGCAAACAGACCTGCGCTTAAAGAACAATACAGTATACAGCCAGCCTCTTCATCTACTTGTCCTTTACAATATAATCACTCTGAGCTCATACACCTTTATATTTTCATTTTTCCCAAGGGGCTCTCCAAAGTCTTTATATATTCTGTTTGCATAATTCTTCTGTCTATTGATTTTCTTTTGTCCATTGTTCTGAGGTAGGTTGTGGGGTGACCCTGGATAATTCATCATTTAGCTTGGAGTCAGAAGCAGAATAATCAGCTCTCACACAGCACTGTTCACACTTAGTGCCTGTGCCACCTTAGGGCACAGTTTCTAGAGCTCTAAATTAGCACAGAAATGGTCTTCTTAAAGGACCATTAAACTGTGAAAAACATCAGCTGCCTCACATTTTATATACTAATGTAAAGTACAGCAAGAGCCTTCATTTGCATACTCCAACAATCCCTGTTTCTGATCATTTTTCATTGGACAATATGGTGAGATAAATTTATAATTTTAATCCTGACAGCAACTAAACGCAGACTTGAAATCAGTATATAGATTTGTAAATATACAAATAAAGTGTTGAATATTCCAGTGTTGAATATTCCAGTGTTAAGGCATTGACCATGAACTGCCACAGCGCCAACAACTGTGAGCTGCATATCATTTTGTTTGCCAAATGACCAGAAACGCTGCCAGAATTTCTTATTTTAAAAGACATAGTCTTATATCATTTTACAGCCTGAGTAATCAACTGAAGTCTCGTCACTGTTTTATTATATTTGTCATTTGAGCAGCTGTGTCGCCAGAGCAGCAACCTAACTTCCAGTCTAAAGCCACCAACTCTGGCTCAAACTGCTCCGTCCTGGCCAGGCTGCAGGAAGCGCTCTGCTTCTGTCTGACAACCCAAACATCCAGCAATAAATGAGGACAGATCAGTGATAAACATTTAAACATTAAGCTAACAGCAAGGAAATTATGGTCTATAATAGTAATGGAAAGAATCAGTAAACCTGTGATGGTTATACAGATTACAACAACATATCTCACTAAATCTACAACCACTACAGTACTAAACACAAGCAAACATATAATTAAAGTTGAACTCAGTGGCATCAGTATTGTTGGTTGAAGGGCATGCAGCTTGTGAGACAGAGCACATTTCACACCTCAACAGAAAGCCACTTCAGACTTAAAACATACATCTCAAGCTATAATATACACATTCAAATATTGTTTTACTGTCTATCCTCATTTTCTTTATCTGCACTTCACAATAATGATACTCTCGGAAATATCTCAGATATAACTTATTATTTTATGCCCAAACAAACTTGTTCTCACTGATTTCATAAAACAAGAATGGTTCGTTCAATATGAGAGCAGGTACAGCATGAATGCTGTCATAAAGGTACTACAATCTAAAAAATAAATAAAAACAAGTTGCAATTTTTCTCTCCTGCTAATATCCAGTTTTCTCCAAATAAATACACAAAATATAGAGGTAGAAGAAGCTTCTAACCTCTGCAAACTACAGTGAACTGCTCGCTGGTTACTCACCACTCATGGTGTCGAACAGTGTGATCAAAGTCAGGTAAGACTGTCAACGGTAGACAGAGAGTGAGGATGGCGTGTGAGAGTGTCCAGAGCTGAGAGGTACAATGACAGGGCTCTGCTCTCATAAGCAGACAGACATGAAAAGGCCTCTCATATGGCCTGACCTTCTCACACACAGACACACATACACGAGCGCACATGCACACTGAACTGCCAACCTTTTTCAGTCCACGACAAGTCCATTAAAAGTCAAATCCAGCCATCTAGTTTCCATCCCCTAATCCGACTCTGCACCTTCAGCAAAGTTTCTTTACACTGCTGACCTACTTCCCTGAACACTTTGCACATAGCCCTGTTCATGTGATCGTACAACAAGACACATTTTGAACAACATGACATTGTGATGTACACAAAACAACATCCAGCAACACCACTTTTACAAATGGAAATCAGTTTGTTCGTCATGAAGAGTACTCAGCTGTATAATGTCTGCTGAACAGAATTTGTAGGATTCTGTGTTTTTGGAGCTTGACCCACACTAGGGACAGCAGGGAGATTTATGATCGTGCATTAAGGAGTTAAGCTACATGCAAAGGCTCTGAAGCTAAACCAAAGGCTATCCTTAGGTGTGCACCGTAGCGTTTTTTTGTTTGTTTTTTTTCTTCAAAAAGCAAGAAGCAAACACGTAAACAACCAAAAATAAACCCACTTACACACAACAAATACACAACAAAAGAAAATAAATAGGGGGTTTGACCATATAATGTATAAAATATGGACGTAGTCTCTGTGACATCACCCATAGGTTTCTGAAGAGCCAAAGTGAAGCTCAAAGTGGGCGGCTCCAGCCATCGCCATCTTGTTTTTTTGGAACCAGAAGGGACCATATTTGGAAGAGAGGGTGGAGTTAGGGAATAGCTAGTCTCAGTGAGGGAAAGGCCGACTATCATTAAAAAAAACTAAGTTAGCATCTAACACTAGTGAGCTAGCTTAGTTAGCTAGGTGCAGCCGTAACTCACATTAACAATTGTGATATTAATTGTGATGCAAACGTGAGGCACGTTGACATTTAGATAATCAAGCTTTTTAACGAACAATCACTTTAAAGTAACGAACGAAAAGCTAATTGTAGCGGCCAACTTCTCTATGAAATAACTTTAACAAGCCACCGGGTCTTCAATAAGAGAGGTGACAGTGAAAAAACGATGCAAACACATCACTCTGGATATTACCTTCTTAAGGGAGTGACGGTATAGCTTACATACCGTCACTCCCCTAAGAAGGTCCAAACAAACCAAATCACCAAAGCAAGCCTCACAGTTCGTTGGAGTCAGGAGGGAAAGGTGTGAACAGGGGCAAAAGTCAAGATCTCAGACACGACTGCATTTGTCCTTTTGACCCTTCATTTTGAAATCCTCATCTCACAAGTCCCCCAAATGTATGGAAGTGCAATACTAAATAGCTGGTATAGCTTTAATTTGTAGTCAGTTGAGCTGTTTATTCTGTCACAACTCAGTCTGCATCAAAATAACCATAATATCACGATAAATAGATAGATAGATAGATGGATAGATAGATGGATAGATGGATAGATGGATAGATGGATAGATAGATAGATAGATAGATAGATAGATGGATAGATAGATAGATAGATAGATAGATAGATAGATAGATAGATAGATAGATAGATAGATAGATAGATTGATAGATTGATAAATAGATGCAGGCATTAACACACTAAAACAGCTTTTCTAACAAATGCATGATTAGTTGTTGTTTTTTTATTTATTGTGATCCTCTTATGAAAATGCATTAACTACATGAAACTTTCTGCAAAAGAAAGAAAAGATAAAGTCAGATACCCTATTTTCTGCCTTAGGTTGTGTCAAGCTGTCATGAGGAGACAGATCCTGCTGTCTTCACCTGGATGTCCTCCCTGAAGACGCTGCAAAAACAGGGATTCAAACTTTACAACTTCCAACACAACTTTCAATCAAACCGTGTCAGACTTATCTTGACAGTGATAATTTTTTTTGCGATACAAAAATAAACAGTTATACAAATTAAATCTTACACACCTCTGCCTGTCCAAGACGCTCCTCACACCGTCATGTGGATGCCTCTCTCTCTCTCCACAACACAGCCGATAATGAACCAGTGTTGCCCACACACTGAATCTTCTCTCATCAATTTCACTCTTACAGTATCTCCCGTTTTACTATCAAGCGGCTTGTGCTCGTCCATGAAGCCTCCAGCAGAGAAGAGCGCCTGGGAGGTCTGCGTGGGAGGAGGAGAGGTTAAGGATGCTTGAGGAGAGAGAAAAAAAATACAGATAAACCACCTGCTGCCTGTGTGAAATAATATTAATAAACTGCTTTCTTAATGGATTTTATAATTAGATAAATGTGAGAAAAGAAACAGCCACTTCATAATAGTGTGTATTACATAGATATCATCACCCATTCAGCTTATTAAATGCTGGCTTTGGGTCCTGAGGGAGCCTGCAGTATGAACACACAGTAGTACTCATTGCTCGCTCACTCACAGCTCTGAACCACTCTGGGGAATTCATGTATTTGTAACCCTTTGGCACCCAGCCTTCCTCTCTAACACCCACTCATCGTGTTCACGTTCACAAATGTTGCATTGCAATGAAGCCTACTACAAATTTAAAAAACAATCTGCACCATATTTGTGCTTTTTTTTTATTAACACTCATATTCAAACAGGTTTCAGGTAACTACCAGTGGGCTTTTGTACGAACAGACAAAAGAAAACCTTTGGGGTAAATATATAAATTTAAATGTGATGTCCTCGTGTTGTTTTGGGGTTACTTGGAAAACGAAGTTCTGCATATGTCCTTAAGCATTATAAGAATGTGATATTTGGGGGGTGGGGGGAGTTATTGAATGAACATATATGCATTTTTATTTTTCAGATTATAATTGTACATTTGTTAACATTTGGATCACGACAGTATGCATCTTCATGTTCCAAAGCTTCATAGTAGTTGATATTGAACCATATCCACAAGGTCCTTTTAGAAGCTGTTCCTGAGCTTTCCATTCAAATGACAATATCTTCCTCAGCAGATGATGTTGCCCAGTTGTTGTGGAACTACAGACATTTAGGTTTTCATTTTTTTGAGCACTTTAAGGACTTCTTGTCTACATTGGCTTAAACGTCAACTTATTAAATTCCAGTTGCTGAGGAAGATCATGTTCCGGTAATAAGTTTAAAAGCTCCAACAGCTGCTCAATTTATGATGAGATAGTAAGCCACAATAGACAGAAGTCCTGAGAGAGCTCAGAAAAAAATTAAATAAAAAAATTTGAAATGCCATTAAACTAAGCTGAACTGAAGAAGATACAATGATGATACAATTGAACGCTTCAGAACAGCTACTAAATAGACCTTGTTTGAGATGGTTAAGTAATTGCAGCTGTATGACTTTGTGAAACCTTCAATCACACTATGATGGGTTCTTCTTTTACAGCTGCATGACTTGGAAATATTTTAAATGTTCTTTTTATTTTAAACATTTTCAAATATCCAGACATATTAGATATCATTGGAAATGAAAAGTTCTGTGGGTTTGAACAATTACTCGGTTAACGAAAAATAACAGTATTACACTTCTCTGCACTTTATTAACAGAATTAAAACACACTGATAACCTCTGCATGCCGGTACATTCACTGCACACATTCAGCGAACCCTTTATTGCACCCAACATGCAGATGAATCGGACGCTGTGGACTTCCCTCTGGTTGCAATCTGGTGTAGGACCAAAGTGATAGCAGCAGATTGCATCGCCATGGCAACACAATTATGCTGCCATAACGTGGGAGGCAAGGATCATGTATGATCCACGGTTAGATAGTGTAATTATTCACCCGCCTACAGGAATGAACATTTATCTCTGCGTTATCTTTTTTTGCATTCTTTTTGCATTCTTCTGGTGCAAAATATCAACTATTTCGTTTAGCTTCATGTAATGTTTGCAGTTGTGAGTTTGATAACTGTGTAAATCAATAAATTAAATGTATCTATGTCAAACTAATTATCTAAGTAACTAAATTATGAAGAGTATTTGTAAATCCTCGGGAAATTATAGCATGCAGTTCATCCTGGTCATTGCTCCCACTTATAGCTGCCCATTAGTTACCTAGCAACATGCGACATGTACATGTTGTGGTATTGGTGAGTACCAGCCAAGATGTTTGTGCATCCACTTTATTGTCTCATATAATAGTATGATGCCCAGGCAAGTGGAATGGAGCGTGCTTCCCTCTTTCCCCAGCACAAAAATAACAGGCGCATGCAAGCAAACACACACACACAAACACACACACACACACACACACACACACACACACACGGTTTGCTCATCAATTATTTCTCAAAGGGGGATATTAGCACAGCATTGGCCTAAATCGACCCTCTCCCATGATGTGACACAGACCAGGTGTTAGTTTTAAGACTTTAAAAAAACATTACTCAGCAACTTCGGCTCAGCTATGTTTGGGCGTCAGAAAAGAGACAATAGTTTGCGACTTAGGTTTGGGCGATGTGGAGAAAATCTAATAGCACAATATTTGACAAAATACTTAGTGGTATTGTGATGATACGGGTGCTTTCTCAAAGTATTTACATAATGAGATTTTTGATAATCATCAGTAATGTGGATAAAAAGGCAAATGCTGGAACAGTCTGGTAAAAACACATCACTTTACTGTAATGCAGCTTTTAAAACCAGGAAGACAACACATATTACGATATCCAAAATCTAAGACGATATCTATGATATTAATTTAATATCAATATATTACCCAGCCCTATATGCCACTTTACATCGTATACCACCTGCCATCACAAAGCAAATAACTAACTTTATCAAACCAAATTACAAACTGCAGTAGCCTTTATCAAATCAAATATGATGAAATACGTTGAGAATGAATTTGATTGTTCTTTCAGTTCAACTGCAGTTGCTTAGGAGAGAAAATGAAGGAGTACAAGCTAAAAGCCTAAATCAAAATGCACATTAAAATCAAACTTTCTCACCAGCTTTTTTATAGTGAGTCGCATTTTGCCAATAGTTTTTCTAATTTTGAGGCATCGTGGAATGTTTTTTTCCCCTTGCCCTCAGTTCAAAGGCGAGTGATTGGTTCCAGGCTCACATATTCAAGAGATGAAAGTAGAGATTGCTCTCTGTATCAAAATGCCTTGGTAAACACGGAAAGGTCAGGGAATAGATTCTTCACTTTGAAATGTCAGCTGATTACTTTATAACGGGCGGCATGAAGCTATTTGAAGGGCCTGTAAGATAAAAAAGAAAAAAAAAACAGAAGGGGTAAAAAATAGACTTGTGTGATTGCATTTTATTGGCGCTTTATCAACAAAATGTAGAGAGGCATATTTTGTTTTCAGTCTTTTAATATCTGAGAGAAATTCATATAATAAACTGGATACAATGAAATGCAAAACATCTGTGCTCTGCCGGTAGTTTACATTTACATGTCTGTTGTAATTCATCCAGGAAATACTACAAGTGATTTGTCTCATGTTGTACACTCATTTCTAAATGCATCATTGAGATTCTGTAAAGCAGTGGTTCCCAACATGGGGGTCAGGAACCCTTTAAGATCATAAAAGAAATATGAAAAACAACAATTATGTATGTTTGTGAAACAAAAATGTGTTGTTTACTTTCACATTGTTATGCGTCTAAAAATCCTTAAAATGAAGTGATTTGAGAAAGAAATTGATTAAACGGTTTATAATTTAGTCATGATCTGTGAGGATTGGTCACAAATAGATTTGGATTAATTTAATGGGCTAGTGTTGAAAGTTTTCATTCCAAAATGCTTTATTGTAAAAGTACAATATTGACTACCAATTTAATATTTTGAATAGTTAGAATACATTGAGAAATACTGTACCTTTTTATTATTTTAACATTCATTTGTTCTTTTCAGAATAATGTCGACGTTGTATTGCATTATACCTCTTTTTTTTTTATAAAGTTGAGTAATTTTGGAATGAAAACTTACATTTTACACACTTGAATATTAGATAAGGTTTTTAATATTTTACAAATCAAATGGTTGTATTAAACGCATACAACAAATTATACATACCACTAGTATAACACTAAAAAAGAGCCAATAAGATCACCCAAGATTAAAAGATTAGCATTGTAATTTTCTTTTTTTCAGTACTGTAACATTTCAACACCAACATATTGTTTATGTTTATTAGTATTAATCACTCATCTGCAATATTAATGCATTACGTATCAGAGTACTGCATTATCAGAGACGTATCAGAGGCAGTAAACTATTGTGTTGCGGAAAATAAAATAAAAACAAATAGGTTCATTAAACTTATTAAATATTAATGTAAGGCTGCTGTGCACATTCCCAGTTATCAAATAACATTCACTCCTGCTTGGTTCATGTTTACAGTTTCGACTTGGATTTTTGGTCATCGGCAATAAGCACCTGAATGTAGCAGATTCCAGTGTGAAACTAGTGGGTTTGCTTATATCAAAACAGCAAATGACCAACGTCCCCTTGCTGGACCTGATAAAGGTGAAACATATTAGAAATGATCAATATGAGAAAATCAGATGATTTTCAGAGAAAAGTAATCCAGAAGTAGGTCCAGCTAGTGGAATGTTGTTTGTATGAGACATAATTAGTGTAACTTGAAAGAAAATGTACATTTTGAACGGTGGTGTTAGTTTTGCAGATGCAGACACAGAGAGAAGATGTTACTTTCCCACATGTTATAGACATAAAAAAAATAAAAACAGAAAGATACACCTATAAAAGAATAATTAGTGAAAAAACATCAGTATGCATTAAATCATTTTTGCATACATGTATATGGTTTGTTGTATAGAATGTGTACAGAATACTGTACCATTAGCTAAAAAAAACAAAATGATTATTACTTTACATATTTTTATCACTTAACAGTGCCTTGGTTTTCACTTTGGCATTTGGTGCTGTATTATGAATGACAGCAAAACACTATTTTTATTCAAATGAGATGAAACCCTGATCATTAATGACACAATAAACACCAATGAACATTCTTGATGTATCCAAACCATCAAGACAACTTTGGTCGGCTGGAGGCAAAAAGGATCAAAGAGTAGGATTGTTCCCAAAACGCTTCTATCGAGCATGGATTTGAGGGCATTTAGCAAATATCTTTAAAGTGAGAGAGAATCAGGAATGCTGTGATGTAATCAATTTAGAATTGATGTGTAGAAGAGCGACATGGAAGCAGTATTTTATGAAAGGTCTTCAAAAAAAAAACAACTCATCAGCTCGCTGTTGTTCAAAAATCAAAAACAAGCAAACAGTTATTATAATGAATATCTCCATAAACTGTTCTAAATATTTTTTAATCCTTAATAATACTTTTCATACAACAACAATTAGAAAGTTGGCAAAAATATACATTTTGCTCAAGATTTGTCGAAATGGACCATGTAAGTTTTGGAACGCTTCCCTTCATTGAAAAGGGTCGACAATAACCGGATGCCAAAATCAGACCTAGAGACTCATGACTGAAAATCAAACCTCTTTATCATAGGCTCACAGTGAATTTGAGAACAGATTTGAATTCAACGTATTTGAGCCCCATAGATCTGAAAAGGTTTTGCATCACTCAATATTTAAGAAGAATATGCTACAAAAGATATATGAAAAGTAAAGCAGATAACTTTGAGATGAGAGTGTGTATGGAAAGAAGGAACACCCTCTCATTGTCCAATAGCTGAACATTGCAGATTCAGGCATCTGACCTAGATATTAAATGATCTGATGTGGTCTGCTTAATAGTTTTGCATTGACGTAGTGATAAAGGCCACGGTGACACCATCGTCTGAATGTGTGGGCGTCTCAGTATACGAGAGTGTTGGGTCCTTGGCTATTGCATCAGTCTGTGGTTGTAAGTAGTGACATTACTGTCTGGGGCAAGTGCCCATAGATTGTTTGACAGCTTCCTCCAACGACCTCCGGGTTACCAATAGCCGCACCACGTCCTCGTTCTTCTTCGTTAGTCTTTTACGAGCCTGATCGTGGGTCACCATGGTCATATCCCAGCCGTTCACCTGGGAGGAAGAAAAGGACTTTGTGTGAGAAAAGCTGGAGCCATTTTCTCTAATTTGAGATGACCAACAGTGGCACAAGGTGAGCATTGCTCCTGACGCACAGCTCCCATCGTCCTCTCTAGTGTACACATGGTGCCCTCTTGTGGAGCTACACCAAAGCTCGGCCTCACTGCACACCTGCATTATTTTGTCTCCCATCCTCAAGCCCGCCTCGTCTGCTGGTCCCCTCGGTGTTATCCTGGTCACATAGATGCCCTTTGGGAAACCCAAACAAAATATTTTATATGATCACATATGAATAACAGACAGATACAGATCTAAAACCCTTCAAAATTTAAGAAAAGGGCACTTCAAAAAATATGAAATAATAACATTCAACTAAAATAAATAGAAAATATACTGGACAATAATCTTCTGATTGGATTCTAATCTAATTATTTTCCTTTCAATGTTAAATGTATTACTATTAATTCAATTGGTAACACACACTGGGGTGTAGTTTGGGGCCATTTACATGTTGCATCTAGAAACGCGTGGAAAGCGCCGTAACGCTTTCATCCCTGACTCCAAGGAGCTTGGGGGTTTCGATCCTGTCGGGCCTGCCATTACTAAGCAACCAACACCTGCGCGACGTTGATGATAACGTTTGGTAACGCAGCAGTAAGCCTCACTGACTAAACTAAACAAAGTAAAAACAAAGTCATAACAAAGTCATAAAGTCATAACAAAGATAAATGGATTTCCAGCAGTGTAAATCCCTCAGTAGCTTTATTGCCCGATTTGTCTGTGGAAAAAGTCTTCAGTTAGGCCGACCTTTCAACGGGAGGTTGTGACGTCCTTGGACAGAAAGAGAGAAGAAAGTACTGTGGAGCCGATTGGTTAATTTGTGTCACATGACCTGCGGTGCGCTTGCTTATTCAGATTTTTCCATCTTGCTGCGTCGTGGACGTGCCCCAAAAACAACCGCGTCGCATCGAATGGATATGAGGGCGTGAAAAACGCAGCATGTGACCTTAAATTACCAAAACCATCAAAATATGTTTCCAAGTAGATACTCAATATCGTCAACATTGTGAAAGTAGTAACACATCGGTTTATTTCTACTCAATTGTCTAAATTCAAAAATCACCTTTTTTACCTGTAACCTCTGACTATTATAAACAAGCAAACCGAAGATGACAAGATAGCATTAAAGATAGCATTTTTAGATTCATAACTTTGAGGGGAAATTCAGCTTGATACATTATACAAGCTGTAATAACTCAATGTCTTGAGCAAATGCAAGAGTCTGATGCTGATTAATATTCATGATTAGATTTAAAAATGTGGCTTCTAAAATCCAGCGCAACAAACAATAATAATTCTAGAACTAGCTCTGCAACTAACTATTATTTAGATTAATCTGCCAATTTTTGTCTTGCTTAATTGTTTTGTCTATGAAATGTCTGATAGATAACAAACATGTCCGTCACAAAGTGCTTCAACCAACAGTCCAAAGTTTAAGATATTAAATTGACAATGAAATAAAATGGGAAAAACAGCAGATACTCACATTTGAGAAGCTTGAATCAACATATTTTTGGCATGTTTGCATGTTTTGCTTGAATGCCTTAAAACGCAAATTAAATATAAAAAAATTTAAAAAGAAAAAGGTAGTTTGAAGCACTTTGCAGAACACAAAACGAGACAGAAGCCTTTTGTTCTTTTAAAGGTGTGTTAAGTATTAAGTCTTAACGCATTAAGTGGTGTCGATGAGAGAAGAGCACCTGAAAAGCTCTGTGGATATGTTCCAATAATGATGTTAAACATGTCGAGAATATCTAAAAGGAAAGCTTGTAAGGCCATAAGGTCGAGGCCAATATCTTAACTTATTATTTCTCTGTAACAAGGCATCCGAGCCGGCCATCTGTGGGCACATTTCCATCCCTCCAGCTCACACTGTACAGAGTGAGCAGGTAAGGCCCGGCTTTGTGGAAACCTGCAGTATTCCTCTCTCTGACATCAGTTCGGTGAGTCTGGTTTGTTCCCACCTGAGGCTGCAAGTAATGTGTTCAGACATGTCCCATATTTATAGCTCACCAGAGAGCTGCTGCACACAGGTCGGGGATGTAATCAGCAGAAGAAGAAGAAGAGTCAGGTAGGAGGTTTATGCCATACTATGATTCAATCGGTAACTTTGTGCTCCAAATAAGACCCTGAAATTTGGAGAAAATCTGAAAAGTCATATCGCGGACTCACCTGAACCGCCCTTTTTCTGCCTGGTGTAAATTACAACAGTACAATAGGAGACATCATTTTCTGTACTTCATTTTATTTATTTTTCTTAAAAGACTGCAGCACTTCTGTTCTATTTTTTTAACCACCAACTATCAATAAAAGATTCATATTAATTGACAATTGCAGGATTTTGTTTGCTAAATACTTAAAATATAAATATATTTGACGTATATTTGACTTAATGAGACGAATATCAGTTTAACCTTTTACTGTTTGATTTTGAATGATTCTCAGGTATCAGGAAATGTCTTGGTAAATAAAGAAATATAAATTTTGTCGCCATCACCCTCTCAGCCAATGCGCAGTACATAAGCAGCTGAATGAGACACACACACACGCACACGCACACGCACACGCACACACTTACTTTGTCAGTCTTGTCATCAGAGAAGGGGTTCTGTCCAGGGTCCTGGTCTATTCCCCCTCCGATGCTGAAGCCCAGGATCAGATTTTCTCCATGTCGCAACTTCTTGATCTGAATTCGTTGCTGTTTTAGACAGAAAAAAAATGTAATCAAATATCACTTCATAGGACATTACCCGGCCAATTTATAAACCCTGACACACAAAGCGCATTCAGTAGTTCACAACTACTGATGTATACAGACATGTCCCTGATCAGGAAACAAGTGGACATTGCTGCTGTGATCCTGCAAATTTCCCCTTGCGGGACTAATAACGGATATCTTATATTATTGGATTCCAGCTTACTGTCACAAACCATCACACCCAAACTAAAATTATTAATTTGTCTCAAAATAAATAAAAAGCACAGAAAATTACACACGTTTTTCAAAGAAACGTGTCGCTCTGGGTGTTTTCATGTGTAACCTGTCATTAACCATACCTGCAACATGAACTTAACCGTTTGTAGCAATTTAACATGTGCACTCATTTAAATAAACAGATGATAAGTTGATTTTCAGTTTGGAAAACACTGTGCAAATGCAAAAGAAAAAAAAAAAAAAAAGAAGAGGAAAATAACTGTAGACAGCCACGTTCCCATCGAGTGAGGCACTGATTTATCCGCCACAGACACATTTCAACGCATGACAACCGGTAGGTTTCACAGGCTGTTCTCTGGTGATTGAAGTCCACACTGGAACAGAGACTTCATTAGTGCAGCCCTGCCCTTGACACTGACAAGCAGCTGCAGGCTCACTAACCACCAGATGGATGGATGACTCCGACAGTAGCGCTCTTCACAACACTCCTCGACACAAAGACTGCCTGTGTGCGCGGTGATGAATAACCAGACATTCACTGAGTGGTGTGGCTGATACAATGAAGTCTGAGGATGTCTGGAACTCTGTTAATACAGAGTCAAGTCAGTGAGGACTTGCCGGTGGCGCTACAACACATTTTGCTCTCCCAGTAAAAAGGAGGTTTATATCATCAAAAAAGAAAACTATACATTACTACTTGTTTCTATATTTGGACTCAGAGAAGCCCAAAAAGTTGGGCAGGCCAATATATTGGCTTATACAGCCTATTACAGATAGATCAGGGTTCGTACACACAGATGTCAGCCAACAAAAAAGTATGTTTGGAGGTAAATTATAGAAAGTCTTCAATACATATTTTTTCAACCAGGGAGCTCTGAGGAGTTTTACATTTTCAACTCAGTGTCCAACTCAGTACATATGTTGGGCAAAACTCTTTGATAACTAAATGCAAGTGATAACTCGTAAAAATAAAAAAGCAACAAGAATAGATTGTTAACCAAGTTTTTACTATAGGGAGCAACACAATGCTGCTGCCATATATTTGTCGAAGCATTTGCCAACAGTACAGTGATACAGTTAACGTTAAACATCCATGATATCCAAACGTCATGGTCCTTTATCAAGACTGGATGCCACACTTTCTAACACACAATGAGAAAGTTAGCCTGCATGCTTCCTTAGCGCCCCACCCCTCGCATGCCATCACTGCTACTCTGACCTGGACAAATCGCTGCTCCCCCACTCATATCCACCACCTCTTGGGCTCAATCACAAAGCTCCGTGTGCAGTTGGGACAAGTTCTACATCATTTGAAGGCATCGCAGAGACACAATTCAATTTAAAACTGCGCTTTATGTTCTGTAACTTTGCATTTAGGTCAACGAAAGAAGAAATATTCCTTGGAAGTCAACCGGAAGACTGAATCACACGGATGCTGACGCCCATCTGTGAACTCTCGAGACAAGACGCATTTTAATAAATTGTAACGTGTGCAGCATTCAAGTTGCATAGCCTATCTTGAAGTAAGACTTTCATACTGCAACACCTTTCTTTGAAAAGTGAGAAAACTAGCAGAATAAAGTCTTTAAACCCTCCCTGTCAGCTCGCTCTCTTTACCGTAAAGGTCAGAATACAGGTGCACCGCGGCTTTGAGGGCGGCTGCTTTAACCAAGCAGAGCTTCGTTGTGCAGCGCAACAAAGAAAGTCATATTACGATTGATGCAACTTATATACACTAGCTAACATTAGTTAGTTAATTCAGAGTTCTGCACTGATGCCCTGTCGCGTTATCGTCGGACCAGCAGCCGAACAATAGAGAGCCGGTGAATGGAGGCAGCCTTTCCTCTCAAACTTACCACAACAGCAGTCAGCGGCTGTCCCGGGATGAAAGAAGACATTGCGTCGCTGCGATTTTAAGGCAATAAAATGTAGAAACTTGCAACAAAGTCGCGGAAAAGAAGTCTCGAGAGCGGGGGCAACTTCCCAGATCACACTACATGAGGAGCGGCTGATCCCCAGCAGCTTCCCAGATAACGTCACCTTTCCCCCCCACTAAGCCTATCCGATTTGCGCGTTTTGAAGCACGGGGTAGCCAGGGAGGGCGGTGTTTAACAGTTGGCTGTTGCCCCCACTGACGCTGTAGAAACATGCGTTACGAATCCACCTCTCCATGGGATTGTTGTTCCCCTTCTCTCGTGTCCCGAGACGAGGTTTGGGTTTCCCTTAAAAGGAACTGGCACGTACTGACCTCCTTTGTGATTCTGCATGGTCCACCCATCCCCTTTACAGGGAGATAAATAATATCAACACACATGTAGAGACAATATGAGCATCGATAGGGGAAATTACTAGATTTATAAAAATATTTAAAAAAATAAACATGCTGTGCTTGTGTTAACAAAGCAGCGGTGGATGATAGACTGCTGACAGAGACGAATTAATTAGGGGTTGCTTTCGTTTGCATGTTAATGCTTGTTGAACAGGTGTATTAATAAAGTATTGGCTTTTTACTTACTTTATTTTAACAGTAACAAGCGAAGTTGTCATCAATCTTTACTTCACTTGGTTCTTTGCCTCTGCTCTTCATATTTACACTTCACTACAAATAATGAAGTTGTACCTACATTTCCATAGTCAACATCTACAGTTGCTTTGCATATTAAAACAAAACAAATGTTCACACTATGCAATTTGGTAAACATTTAAAAGCAGACTTGAAATGGTAAATGTAAAAATCATGTACATCCGATTTGGTTTACTGCCACTAGATGGTAGTCTAGAATAACACAAGTTGTTTCTATTAGATTAGAGGGCATTGACAACCTTTTCTATTGTTAAAAATATTGAAACTTACAGAAAAATGACTCGATGATTGATAGAATTATTGAAGAAAAAAAAAACAAGCAAGTCATAACATCCTTAAAATGTGTTTTTGGAACTGTGACGACCCCTCCCTTCCACTAGGGGTCTGGGTCCTGTTTGCTGTGTTTTGTCTTTCAGGCTGTGCATCGTCAGCTGATGAGCCACACCTGATCCTGGTGGGTTAGTGCCGGATATAAAGACGCAACACCTGAACAAGGAGTGGTCGCTCCCTGGCCCGGCCGACTGCTCGCCTTTGGCCGACACTACTGCTTATTTGTTTTGTTTGTTTAAGTTAGTTCTGGTATGCTTTAAATAAATGTATATTTATTGCTTTAAACTCGTCTGGTCTCCCATCCATGTTGCAGCCTTTGAGCCGGGTCGTAACAGGAACATTATGAGAACATTTACAGTATAATGACACTAAAACGTCTGGGATAGAAATGGACTGCTGCATCAACGGGTTCCTGGTCCGATTGGGTCACCACCACTGGGTGACTATAACATGAAGACATAACATGCAATGAAAATAGTGAGAAGTGAAACAAGGGAGGAAGAAGAGGAGAGGGGACTGGAGGAACAACTAGAGGCCGAGCAGAAAGGATGTTCATGTCCAGTGTGGGTGAATACAATGGTGGGTCTCTGATTTGTCATATAGTCAAAATCACAAGCCTCTTGTTTTACACTGCAGACAGACGCTGGAATGATATGTATTATATAACATGAAACGAGGGACTGCAGAAAAGCCATAACAGATTGTGCCAAGGGGATTTATTGGCTCAGTCATGTAACAAAATTAGATGCTTTGAACAGATATACTATCAAGTTGTATGAATATGAAATATTATTGATAATAATAATAACAAGATCTGACAAAGCCATTTGCGGTTAAAATGAAATGATTGGTTTGCCCCTTTCCGTGTCCAGAGGCCGTGTCAAAGTAAACTCACCTGTTTGTTTCTGAAACAAGTTCAACCAGCGTCTCCAGTTTCTTCCTGTCGTGTTGCAGATAAGAGAACTCCACCTCATGCTAAGTTTCCTGTATTCAAAACACCTGACACAACCTACTTCATTTCTGATTTACATGCCCTGCGTCAAACTTCCTCCTGCTGCCTCTTCATACATTACATTACAATAGAAGCATATAACAACATTTAACTGGAATTCAAAAGCCAGGGAACAGACTAGTGATCTGCTGCTTATGTAGAGCACATTTGCATTACTTCTCTTTTTGTAACAATGTTCATCTGTTGTCGCTGTTGAATAAACTGGAAAAAAAAAAGATGACGCACTGAAAAGTCACTAGCACAGTCACATGGTGACAGCAGTTTAACCTTTATAACCCTTCCCTTCCCTTATCCTTTGTAATTGTGCACTTGAAGACTGATACAAGCTCCTTTTTTATTTCGCATGATGCTTTTGTCCTGCACCCACATAGCGTTCGATCCATCTGTAAATTATATTTCTACAGTAGCGGTAGTGTATCAGAAGCCTGGAGCAAAAGGTGGAGGTGGAAGGTATTCATAAGGTAACCGTCCATCAGTCAGTCTCACATCAGTGCAGGTGTAGGGAAATGGTGGAGCATTGGAGGTCTGCTGCTCTGTGATATACTGGTACTCATTGTCAGCGCTTCCACTCCTTTCAGTCGTCTCCATGTTAACCTCTGCGTACTCCTGCAACGGGCTTCTCTTCTTTTGGAACTTCTTCTTGAGGTTCTTCAGGTTGGAGACGACTGACGACTTTCCCTCCAGGTTCTTTGCAGACTGGATGTTGCCGCTGAGGGGTTGCTCGGTGGCTGTAGGTGTGGGGGGACTCTCAGGGACCGTTCTGCTCCAGGCCTGGTTCTGCTCCAGTGGAAGAGCAGAGGTCCGAGCAGGGACCTGAGGAGGCTGGTTGGATGGAGGGTTGTCGGCTGTGCATCTCTTTCCGGCCACATGCTGAAGATCATGAACATGAAACATACAACATAGATGTTTGTTAGAAAATAAAAAATGGCACCTTACATTTTAGAGTAAATCTTAGGTATATCTTGAAAACATTAAGTAATCACGTCTAAATAAACAACACAAGTTTAACGATCAAAATTCTGCTTCATCAGGACTGCGTGGGTGTGTTTTGATCAGATTTGATTGACAGTGGCCTTGCAATATATGAAAACAACCCCCACAACTGTCAACAGATTTTGTTTTAAAGTTTGCTTCGAATTTGATTTGTGCACAAAAGCTATCAAAAGACATTTTCCTGCTGAGCCCACTTCAAATAAGTGAAAAAAAAGCAACAACAGAAACAGAAATATCTCATGGAAAACAACCAAAACTGTTCAAAGTTTGGTAGAAAATCATGTGTGATCTATTTGTCCTTATGAGACTCCATTAAGAACAGGAAGCTGGTTACAATAAAATCCCTTGAAATCTCTTGAGAATAACATTGATCTGACAACATTTGGATATCTTTTATTTTCGCAAAAGGTTAAAGCACCAGGCAACTTCTAAAAAATCTACTTAAATCAGCATTACCAGGGCTTGGAGAGGGAGGCGGACGCATGGATATTCTTCTTCCAAATTAGGGTAAAGTTTGTTCTGAGCCAGGATTGAAGATGTATTCAAGTTATTTGGTCGATAAGGAAGGGCGGGTGGGATTTCTTCTTGTGATGATGGGTGACCTATGTAGCCATGCGGCGAGTTGGTTGGCAACCAACTTGTGTTTGGGTTAGGATATCTTTGGGGAAACAGCAACTCCGCATAGTCAGTCTTGTCATTTGAGGTCTTCAGAGAGAGACAGAGAGAGAGAAACAGTTATTTTCTGTTTACGTGATGCACAGGTGGCAGGCAAATAAGCAACCATTGTGGTTTTAGATTAGGTTACTCAGTTTCAACGCTAAATACATGCATCGCAAATGCCTAAAAGCAAATATGTGGTCATGGGGCTTTACTGTAACTTCCACCGTTAAGTTCATTTTACACACACACACATCTATAATGTATGACACCTGTGTTCATTCCTCACCTGTCCACAGGCGACAGTCAGCACCTCACTGAAAGGCCTGAGGGGAGTCCGCCTGTGAAAGTCCACCATGTCCTGCAGACAACGGTGACGCCTGTTCTCCCCCAATATGACGTAATTGCCGTCCTCCGATGCATCGATCATGAAATGTCTGCAGCAGTCCGCAACACTGAGGGTCAAAGAGATGCAGAGGACGCGTCAAGAAGAGTGACCAGGGCAGGGCTTTGAACCGTCAGGACCAAATGTGTGAGTGTGAAATGTAAAACAAAGCTCACCGGTGAGAGAGAGAGTAGCCAACCCTGCTCTCACTGACTCTGATGAGGAAGTAGCCAGGAGGCCTGGACATTAGCAGTTCCTCTGCCACCCTGCACAAAAACAATTATGCAAATTGCCACAAAACAAATGAGAAAAACTTTCACGCACACACACATACTTTAATCTGTAAATGATCTAGCATGTGGACTGGAGCTGGAATCAGTAAGCGGTGAAACTCTCCTTTGGAATTCATCATCTTAAGATCTTTAGGAAACAGCTTCGCTTTCAGTACATAACAAAATGTTCTTACAATACATGGACTTATCATTTAAAAAGAACAGTCTCATGAATACAGCAGGGCATTTTAGTCTCGTTAGTAAATAACCAGATGGAGTACACAATGCCAATTAATGATTATACTCTATTTTCCATGATTCACAGTTCTGAATGTGTACACTGGGTGTGGCAGAAGAGGAACATGCATTACAAGTAGAAATATGCTCAAGTATTACATAAGTTAAGGTTAGCATTCAAGAGACTACTTAGCTGATGAATCTGTGGCTCATGTACATCATTAATAAAATTGTGTAATCAATGTTTTGTCCTTGTACCTGGAGATAAAAGATGAATAGTTTTGCTTGTTTGTTTTGCTTGTTGTCTGAAAAATAAAAGACAAATCTCTGTTTTCACTCAAAATACTTCAAACTCCAGTTATGTTTTTTTTTTTTTGTGTGGTTTTGATGTTTACCATCACTTAATAAAGGAGCACATACTTTTATGAAGGTTGAGAATCATAGTGACCCTTTATCTTTATGTGGTTGCCAAGAACTTCCTGAAAGGTATTTTTTTACTTGCTTGAAATAGGACATTTTCGACATTTAGACTTTGTTTACTCTTATATGTTCTTTACACATTACTCTTAGTCCCACTGTTGTTGTGTTGATCACTTGCTCTAGAAAGGAAGGGCATAAATACACTTTTTTTGTTTTACTCTTTATAACCTGACAATAATATTATATATGAAGCAGAGTAACAACATGACACATCCATATACAGAACTATATACATGAGTTCTCTAAAAACAATCCCTGCATGCTGGAACACAACACTGACATCTTTATTTGCACAGGTTTTTAAAACACGGCTGTCTACATTCCTCCCTGTCTGGCATCCACTGCTACAGATGGCGGACAGTGATATACTTTGAGAACTTACTTCCTAGAAATGATCCCATGAAACCATTCTGGGATAATGCCGTTCCTGATCACAAACTGGAGCTGGGACTCCGTGAACCAGGCGACAGGATCATGCTGTCCCCGTGACGACTGACTCCACTCCAAAGAGCTCATTTAAACCTCTGTTGGGTCTGTTGGGAAATTCACTGAGGACGAAAACATGCAAATGCATTATTTACATAAGATACAGGTACATAGAGTACATACATACATACAATACAAGCCCCATACAGATATATGAGCTGCATGTAAACAAAGATCACTGCATTTAGGCGTATGCGTCATTGATAACTAGCAGATTATGCAATCAAATGGCAATGATGTTATGATCTTTTTCCTTTTCCTCTTTCAATTACACATAACTGAATAAAATATATGGTGTGATGTACTGTGAATGTTGTTCCACAGTTTAACTTTTACTAAAAGAGAAACCACACGATACTTTTTGTTTTAACCATCTTTTTAAAGATTTTTTACAATTTAAAAACGTTTGAGGATGTTGTTCTACTATCACTATTTGTACCAGTTTAACTTGTAATACAGTTTAATTATTTAAGAAGCCAAAACCGCTTTTATTTGATTTATTCAATGAATGTAAAATATGTAGTTTGAAAACTCAAATGATAAAAAATTACACTGTATTTGCAAATAAAACTCAGAAATTTCTACATTCAAGACCTACATAGCTCACAGCAAATGTTACTCACCTGTACTCCGGCAGCTCCCTGATAAAAATGACACGGCAGATCTCACTCACCTGACTACACTTGAGTGGGGGCGGATGCAAAACTCACACGTTTGTGAGTAGCTGTTTACCAGTCACATTCAGAGAGAACAGGTTGTCGTAACAAATTATTAAACTGTCCTTTATATGGTCAGGCAGAACATAAGCACTTATCTTTAAGTATGATAGTGTATTTGGATTATAGGAATGTAGCCTACATAGATAACGTTAAGTATATCATAAAGCCACAGGTGTATGACATGAGGTTAAAGTGAATGGGAAATGAGAGGTTTCAGTACGGCCCTCTACAACCGTTGCATAACTTTACATTTTGCTACCAAATGTCCAGCTAATTCCAGTGCCAGGTGTGTGTTATGATGTGGACAGTACACATATATAAAGAGAAATGGTTGAGGCTATCTCAACTTCTGTGCTGCAAATACACTTATTTTCATTTTTAGAAAGATATAGGTGTGCACACAACACCATGGACACCTGTGCAGTTTAATGCAACAAATATGTTATCTTAGTGAAGTTTACTTTAAGACATTTATTCAGGGAGATTTTGTGATTGTGTTGATTTCTTAAAGCCTTTGTTGGTCGTTTGTTTAAGCAGTGAAGTTTCACTCAGGCTCCCCTTTTCTGCAAAGCTGGCCCACTATCAGCCTAATATGTGGGTTTTTAAAGGAAATAAGAAAGCTGCTGCTCGGCTGATGTGTTAATAACACGCTAATGCTGAACAAATGTGTGCATGTGCAAAAGCTCCTCTGACTTCTATCTGCTGTTCTAGTCAGAGAGGAAGCTACAGACAGGAACTATCTTAATGAGGTTCATAGTCGGCGTTATTGTTGTCGCTGATATATTTACTGTTTAATAAACCAATTCAATGAAGATTACTGGTAAGACTAGAGAGCCGCTTTAGGTCAAGTAAAAGAAACAGTTTGGGAAGTTTCCTAAAGTTGTCTAAATGAAAAAGAACTTCATAAAAAGGTACATTCACTACTGCTCCTTAATAAAGCAAAAGTACTTTTTGTCTGATTAATCTATGGAATATTTGGTAGAATACTAAAATACTAAAATAATCGATGGCTGCAGTCGTATACATGACTGCAAACGCTCAGCGTTCTTGTATTAGACGGGTTTCTAAAGACTTTTATATTGTATATCTAATTAAGGGAATGATACTTGACATGACCATTATTTGCAAATTGATGTCAATCTAAATCAGGACATATCTATGAGGTAATCCACTTGAAGGAAAAATAAACCCTTAAAAAGGTCAAATTGAGTGAAAATATGAAATAATGTCGATTAATTTCTCTCACATAATTTTTAGCGCTCATTTTATCTGAACATTTAACCACCAATATTATTTAACTTTTAATCAACTTCACAAGTGCTTTTTCTAACATTTTATGTACTCAATTACTTATTTCCCATAAAGTCATGCTTAGTCATCTATATTATGGTTTATTAAGAACATGTGTTTATAAAGCGCATTTTGGATGAAAAGTATCTCCAGTTGATTACAAGTCAAATGCAAATATCAAACCTGAAAACTAACACGCAAAGTAACCTTCTTCATATTGTTTTACACATTTAAACATCTACAAGAATTTCCCAAATTAAAAAAGGTGCAGAAGTTGAAAAACATTTATTTAAGAATCTCTTTTAATAAATCATCAAAACACATATCTACAAAATGTGTAGATCAATAAGATGTATGAACCTTCAGTACAATCATTGTAGATCTTATTTACAATTGCTGAATTTTTTTATTCATTCCCCATGAAATCCATCAATAATCAGTGATGAAATCCAAATTTAGTTAGAGAATGCTGACAATATGTTAACATGGACTTGGCGAGAATTACAAATGATGAAATCTAAGCCAAACTCAGGTCTGAAAAAAACTGCATTTTTCATCATGGCATGAATTGACTTAAATTGTGAGAGCCAGTTCAACCAAAATTGTGCCAAAAGTCAAACCATGTTAACGGCAATGATTTACATCCACAGGTTAACAATTACACTGTTAAATATTAAATTCATGACTTCTCAGCACCGCTAGAAATGATTTGCACTCACTGGAAAACGTCAGGTGATTTTCAGCTTTCAATTAACTTCCTATTATTATGCCTAAACAGCTCAACCCATCAAATACAAGAGAATTTGGAGTGACAGCAGAAAATAAAATGGCAAGAATCCTTTGCACATTTCTAATCTCAAATAAAGCTCGTCAAGTCAAATGTGCAACGTTTTTTTTGAGGGTTTTTTTTTATGCAGAGCGCATAGTTCAGATAGCCATGATTGTGGACCAAAACGAGACATGGGCTGTCTGGAGAGAGGAGGAAGAGGGGAGGGGAAATGAGAGAGACGAGGTGGGTGCATCTGGGGCTCCCAAAAGCATAAATGGGGATGCAAATGCATAAGAAGCTGGAAAAAAATTTAAATATAAAATCGATAGGAATGTTGTAATGGGAGACACATCTCTAAATCAAAGGCCGTCTGTATATTTTCCTTGTACTAACTCAACAGACAAGGTTCAGTGCTCAATAGTTTCTAGGAAGCCCAGACAGGGTACATGGAAAACTTGTGCATGAATATTCTTTGCTTGAGACCGCAACAAGCAAACAGTCAACAAATGTGAAGAACTTACAGAAAGAACGAAAGGAAAAGTGCATAATAAATTGATAAAAACATAAAAGGGCACTTTGAAATTTTGGTGCTATGTTTTGTTTCACTCCATAAATACTGCTACAGCACAGCCCCTATCCAAGGCCCAGAAAACAGTTGTGCACGTGTTCCCCCACTGGAACGGACGACAGGAAGAAGTATGAATGCATAAAACAATGATTTCATCATTGCTGCGATTCCTTCTGTGCCACTGCTGCGTAACTGTATTGCCTCCAGGTGTCAGAGTTAGGTATTGCTAGTCCACCAGTTGAAGTGCATCAAATAAACACCTCCCTCCCACCAATCACATCTGATCTTATCCATAGAAATTGAAATACCTAAAATGATGAGGCAAGCAACTACAAAAGGAAACAAGCATACTTAGGTCAAGAGCCCAGTCTTACTGCCACCATGTGAATACTTAAAACAGGCTAAACCTGGGCCTCACACACACATCACATTGCACATTAAAGTGTTCACAAGAGGAATGTTTCAGCCTAAGAAAATCAACAGAGAGACAGAAATAGAAAAGCTGGACCGAAGACATGTAAACTTCAATGTTGATATGATGAGAAAACTATCGTTTCATATCGTGAATCCTAATCAATGATACATATTTACATGTTGCGTTTACCTAATGTGGATGTATAAAAGTATAGGCCACCAAGTCAGTACACATATGTGGCATAATAGGTTGGATTATACTCTCATCACCTTGGATATATACATTGCATTATTCGACAGATGGAGTATATTCAAAATTAGGAAGCCTATTAGAGTAGTAAGCCTTTTCTGGAAGTATAATTTGGGCAATTTTGAGTGGTAAGGATCGAATAACTAAGACTTCACCAAGAGGCACTGGCAACAGTTGAAAGAATTCATCTTGGAATCAGACATTATTGCGAACAGTAAAGGTTTGATCGTTTCTCGGGTCTCTCAAGGAGGCAGTCTTTAAAAGTCAACACAATCTAAGGAAAAAAGTTGGAACCGTTAATCTAATGATCAGATTTAGCGTCTCACAGAAGCCGCAGCAGTTAGATTCACAGTTGTCAAGGGAACCAAGAGAGCGATAAACTTTTGTTTTTCAGAGTAGAGAAAAATGAAAGGGAGGAAGACAAGTGAAGAAAAATAAAAAGAGAGATCAGAGTGTGCTCTGTCCAGTTCTGTCCAGCGGGACACACAGTTAAGGCGAAGGTGGATGCCAACACTTAAGTCTCCTCAGAGGAGCGTGCAGCGGAAGAAACTGCTCTTCTTGGGTTGTTCTGTAATCTTTACGCCTTGATTGCTGCCCTGCGGGTTATTGCCCTCCTAAAATACACACAGATAAGAAAGCACATTCAAATATGAGACCTGGAAGAAAAAAAAAAAAAAAACTGATTTATAACAATTACGTTTCCACTCCATTACATTCTTACCAGCTTCTTGTCCATTTTTGCTTTAATGTCTCTGGCAAGGGTTAAGAAGGCCTGGAGACGAAAAAAATAAAAAAAAGTTTAACAAATTAAATAAGTAATATGTAATAACAAGAAAGATAATGAGTTTAAATTACAGCACAAATAACAAACAGAAGAAACTCGATTGATTCTGAGTCATCAACAATTGTATAAAAGGAGCAAACAATGTACATAATATGCACACAAAGAGAGGGTTTGTAGTGAACATATAATGCGATTACAGTCCAATTATGCCTGCAATTTAATGGTTAAATAGGATTATTGTCTCTTTAGACAACAATTGCAGAGAAGGTGTGAACTCACATTCTCGACGTTGATGTTCGCCTTTGCACTGGTCTCCATGAACTTGATACCGTACTCCAGCGCCAGCTGACAGCATGAGTAACAAAACAGAATCAGTGTCAGTACTCAGACACAACGAGCCAGGACAATAAATATGTTCCCAAAGAGTGAGGTTAAAGTGAAATTTTCAAATCAAGCTCTCAAGTGCATTCATTTGTCAACTTTATCATCCCACCTTCTCTCCTTTGTCTTTGGACACCTGTCGCTTGTCATTGACATCACATTTGTTCCCAAGGACCATCCTTTCCACATCCGCTGATGCGTGCTGTGGAAGATAATTTCGCAGAACGCATTAATACATATTCTTGAGCTCTTTGTAACAATAATTGCGAAAAATAAAACACATCTAGCCACATCCACTAATGGAAAACATTTACCTCTTCTATATTCCGTATCCAGTTCTTGATGTTGTCAAAAGACTTCTCATTGGTAATGTCATACACTAACATGATGCCCTGGAGAAGAAAAGACATTGGAAATTAAGTGTCTCGTGTGATTTTCCGCTGTCCATGTCAGCCCTTAATAGTGATGGATCACATGATTTTGCAGCCTGAAGTAAAAGCACGGCACTTGAATACCAAAGGAAACAGGGATCACTTAGGCTCCTTAAGTAAAACATGCAAACACAGGCATCCAGTTAAACTTGAACTAAAGGCGACACAAAAATACCATCACGATGTATTGAGCGCACCTTTAAATTCCCAGGTATGTGCAAAATTAACAATAACAATGGTGGGTGTGGTTCTGGTAAAGGTTGATGCTGCGGTGCACAAACCTGAGAACCAACACTTTAGGTCCAAGAGAGAATCTATACTATAGTTTGAGTTGTTAAGATGACAATGCAACCTACCATGGCTCCTCTGTAGTAGGCTGTCGTGATGGTCCTGAACCGCTCTTGTCCTGCTGTATCCCTACATAGAAAACAATTTTTTTTACTTTATCCAGCAGTACCTTGCTAGATTTAGCTAGCTAGCTAGATTTCCATCAGTGTATTCAGCAAAGAGCCTGGATGCAAGGGGAAACAGCTAACCTCTGCCAAAAGTAAAAAAAATACAAAATCAACCCCATAAACATCTTTTTTTTGTGTATTGTGTTGTTATACTGCAAACTAGTCAGCATCACAGCCAACGGTCAGCTGGGTTTTGTTGAAAATTGCAAAACCAGCAACTTTGAGGACACCAAGGACAAGATTTGAGAGATGCCTCATGTAGCCACAGAGCACAGCTGTTGTTGGCTATGACCATTGAAATAGAATAACATAGTAATATTTTATTTCCATGGTCTGGACATGGTTTGGACATAGCTACAATGCTAATTGCTCTTTAAACCTATTTTCTCTACAAGTATTAAAGGCACACACAGAGTAGATACGTCAGCTTTAGAGTAATGTGTCAGTTCCAGTCTTTGTGCAAGAGTGAACATATCACAACACCTCTGTATTGAAAGTATACAAATAAATAGATGTTGATAATCTCATCTAAACTTTGGTAAATCTAAGAGGATTTGCCAACATATTCCTTTGATGTACAACTATTAGATGATATATTGGTACACATATTGTTAGTCAGTACTGGTGGAAACAACTGGAGTGTAATGATCATCCATCGTGAATCTTTCTCCTGCCGCATCATGTCAAGCTGTGACATGAAAGCATTGTGTGTACTGTGACCACCTTACCATATCTGTAGCTTGATCTTCTTTCCATCTAATTCTATTGTTCTGATCTTGAAATCAATACCTGAGGTGGGGGGGAAAAAAAACACAAAAAAGTCACATAACTCAATTTCAAGCACATCTTTCATCTGTCAAGCACTGACAGTAACATCAATGTTTCCATTTTGGGAGCACAGAGTGGTTGAAGGGTTCATTAATATGGTCTGTCACGTTGGCTACGAGAGTGCGAAGTACAGACAGGAACTCGAATAAAAAAAACTCTGCTAGGTCACTGACAGCTTTGTAGCTTGTTACTTCAGCTGGCCATGGGTAACAAATACAGTACATCTACTTTTAAAGCGCACAGCTCCTACATACAAGTGCTTTACACGCATATAAACTGGTTAAAATATAACTGTCAGTGTTGGAAAAGCCCTTCTAAGAAGCCGGCTGAGCTGCTTCCTGACTAGCCACAAGACGTATGCTAGCCAGTAAAAGTTAGCCTCAACCTAGCACGACGGGATGGGCTGCTCCCACCACCTTTCGGCTCTGACGACACCCATAATGTGACCGTTACCCACCTATAGTGGAGATAAACGTTGAGTTGAAGGCATCTTCTGAAAATCGGAATAGCACGCAGGTCTTCCCGACGCCTGAATCGCCGATTAAAAGTAGTTTAAACAAGTAATCATAAGTCTTCGCCATGTTATTAGTTAGCTTACTAGTGCGGATATCCCGCCCGTTTGTAGAGGTTGAGACGTCACCGCGCGAGACGCTGTCTATTGGTCGAATCAACTGTCACTCTTCTCTGTCGTCGTGGCTCCGGAAGTCGCGCTCCCGTTTGGGTTCGCTCGTTTTGATGTCTGTGGTCACCCGGATTAAAATATGTGTTAATTAGTCGATTGACAAATTTAGTCGCATATGGATGTTCTCTAAATAAACACTATTTAGTCGGTGTTGTGGGTGGTTTTACGGTGGTCTTGTGTTGCATACCACTAAATATATTAATCAGATACTCTATATTAGATTAAGAGGCTAAAGTCTGTTTAGGAAAAGTTTATTTGGGTTTTTCTATGTCTACAGAGACTGCATCATTTAATTAAAAAACAACAGATCTATTAGCGTTAGTTAAACTAATGAGCTATTATGAAGTCCTAGTTTTTGACTCTTTGAATTGTATTCAGGCTCTTAATATGATATTTAGTACCGTTTGTACTGTTTTCAAAAGTAATTATTAATGCAGCATTATTCTATACTCAACACGGACCGGTCCATCCAGTGCCATCTGTTGCCCCTCCCCCGAGGAGAAAGACACCGCCTGCTCAGTCTCTTCCGGTACCGAGGTATTAGAAGTATCACTTTCTATATCGTATTTGCATTGGAAGAGAAACCTGCGTGATTTGAGCAAAAATGCAAGTAAGTGAAAATATTTGTGTTGTTCGATTATTATTTTTTTGTTGTGGTTAGAAACGTCAGAACTTGTAGAACAGTTGTTATGGACAGAAAGCTGCGCAAACAGTCTTGTTATTAGTCAGTGGATAAACATAACATCATATAATAGAATGATAATTATGTATTAATCAGTTAATACATGGAGCGTGCAGTGGTAATATCCCTAAGTATTTTAAATCACTATTATCTGTATTCAGTGTACAGGTGTAACGACTTCTCAGATATGATTCTTGGGCTTGTCTTGACATGTTTGTGTATGGGATACTTGTTCAAAGTAGAAATTCATTCATCAGACTATAGGGGGGGACATTACGGCATAATCAAAACATAACCCAAATATCATCGCCTCGTCATTCAGTGAATAAGTGAAATTATAAAAATAATAACACAAAGTATTCATCCAATTCTCTGAAATGACAAAGGTCATCCTCTTATCTCGGTTGCAGGATAAGGATCTGTTGTACCCGAGTCTCGCCAAGGAGAGGAGCAGGCACAAGAAGAAGAGGCTGGTGCAAAGTCCAAACTCCTACTTTATGGATGTGAAGTGCACAGGTAAGACTGCACCACGCAGCTAAATGTTAGTATTGATTTTCTGATGAGTTTTGGGATTAACTTAGTGCTTTAAAGTGGTATATTCTAATTGATCTTATTATCTGTACTCCTCAGGCTGTTACAAGATTACCACCATCTTCAGCCATTCCCAGACAGTGGTACCTTGTGCAGGCTGCTCTTTAATCCTCTGTCAACCAGCAGGGGGGAAATGCAGACTAACTGAAGGTAAAATACAGGAATATATGTATTGACGTTGCTTTGGATTTCTCTAAGGTATGAAAGTGAGTGGATGTATGTTGTTCAAATATGACAGTTTGTAAAAAAAAAAAAAAAAAAAAGGTTTCAATTCCATCCTTCTTACAGTTTTGACTGTGATGAGATATTAAAGCATTTGCTTTTTGTCTGTCTAGGGTGTGCTTTCCGAAAGAAATATCCCTGATCAGAAAATCTAGGCAGCGGGAAGAATGGGCCATGTGTTGAGATGTGTTAAATCCTGAGCAGAGAAATGTTTCTGTATCTTGAAAATGTGGAGTGAAATGCCACCCCCCTCAACCTGCGGTGCTTCATACAAAAGAGCAGGAGAGGAGCTATGCAAGCTCAAGATACACTTAAATCATAGACATGCCATATGATCACAATGAATTGAATCAGATTGATATGATGAAGCACTTTTATGTAGTAGTATGTAGTAGTTTTGACGACTTCTATTGAATAAGTAAAACATGTTTTGAATTCTTCAAAATGCGCACAAAGTCCAATGAGTCATGATTTCTGTAAAACATTTATTAAGTTGACATGGGGGGGGTTGGTGAACAAAATGTTTCTAAATGGCCTCGGTCATGTGTGTGAAGCGCTTTTCATGGCCGTGTCATGAGATGAATCCATGATGACCATCACAAACAAAAATAAAACATTTAAAGAATTTATTGTCTGTGTTATGTGTGTTCTTTGGTCTTGAGAGTTCCCCTGGCAAAACAAGAAGTTGTGTAAATAAAACAAAACCAAAAATAATCATAGCAATACAATTTCTCAAATACCTAACATTATTCTACTATATACAATAAGTATCCGTGGTTGATAAAGCTTGACTTGAGCTTCAAGTGGTTTTGGGTTTAGCTCGCACAGGTAATACAATATATTGTAAATCTAGTAAATATTGGCTACTCTATGGCATATTGTTGGCAATCATGATGAATGTGTCAACGGTCAGGTCAAACTCAGGGAAAGGTAGTACAGGTAAGAAATACAAGTCACTTCTAGATACTGTACATGCACAGCTCTCAGGTTCTGCACAGATTCCCACCCAACAAAATAGAGTAAAAATATTTTAATGCACATAAATACTCTGTGCATCTTCAACATGTAGGCCTCGGGATAATAGGGAAATGGCAAAAGAGCCATTATTTTTTCTAATGAAATGTTGGGACACCCAGAGAGACTGGGCAGCATGTGCCTTGACCTGTTTATTTATCAATGAAACCTTTCCATAAGGTAACCTGTCCATTTCACCATCACGCTCTTCAAACACAACCAGATTAAGTCGGATACCGCTAAGACAGGCACACATGAGCCAAACGTCTGTTAACTTGTAGCCTCTTAAGGTGGTACAGCATGATCAAAAATAATCAAGACTGTTGACTAACATTGTATCACCACTGGGTGACACTTCAGAGCCAAAATGTAGTTGCAGCAAAACCCAACACCATCTGTAGCATATGTATTAAAATAATCAGTCAGAGGCTTAATGTATGTGCACATAGAATGTAAAATTGAGCCAGTTTAAGTGGTTCAAGCAGTGACCAAATCTGAGGTTTCTTTGGGTGTGTTAGTTTCCGGTTCTTTCTGAATAAGTGGTCAAAAATCATTTCTGGGGAGAATTTCTGCAATCACAGCTGGGGATAAAAAGAAGAAGCAATGGGGTCAAAATGACTTCCCATCATTAAAAAAAAAAAAAGAAGAAAAAAAAGAAACCAAGTTGTGCCTTAGAAAAAAAACCATCAAGGACAAGCATTAAGTTAATCCCCCTTCACACTGGGAATAAAGATTTTACAGGTCGAAATGTGGAATGGAGTCGAACATTAAAGGAATGTTACATGATGATCTCATCCTCTCCAGCTTCCTCTCTGTGCTTTTATAAGCTGTTCAGTTCCTGCAGGGTCTGGTCCAGGACTTGATGCATGCCAAGATTCTCCTCTTTGGCTTGTGATAATTTCTCTGCAGAGAAAAAGAGAAGTGACATGGTGAAGCCTCAACCATAAGCAAATAATACCGCTCGAGCCATGGCGATGTATTCTCCTTTGTAGGTTTGTCAGCATCCCTCGCAAAATAGCGCGGGGCACTGTTTTACTGAACAGATGTTTTGCATAACTAATTTGGTTAAAGTTGTGCCACATGCAAAAACCTCAACCACACCGCTGTGCCTTTCATGCATAAACTGCTGACTGTCATTCTCTGCCAGAGACTGTTAGTAGATTACACTATGGACGTCTTAGAGGACTCGTGTTGTATTTGATGCTACCAAGTGTAAAATCAATACACACATACATATCAGAAACTATAAAAAAATGAGTTAGATTTACAACCAAAATCGTGTTTCAAAGGGGATTTCAAGCTGCATTAATTCACACAAAAAAAACAGAGTAAATCTCACCTTGTCTCACATAAACTTCCTGATAATTAGACGTACAATGTACATAGCTACCAGTTTAACAAAATCAGACTGTAATTACAGAAATCACAGAGTTCATGGTAATGTACACTACGGAGCTGAGGTTATGCATCAAACGTTTTACAAAGGTATAAAACTTGAGAAACAAAAGCTGCGAAGTAGGAAAACATTTTTTTTTAATTCATCATTTCCTGCATAGAAAGATGGGAAGAAGGCACATACAGTATGATCCACAGAGAGAATATGAATTCAAAGCACAAGACGGAAAAAGGGAAGTGAGAGGCAGCGAGAGAAAGATGTCAGAGCATCTACAGAGACGTCATGTCATTAAGGGCATGGTCCAGCTCCTCACTAATGGCCTTGTACTTCAGCTTCTGAGCATACAATTCATCTGGAGGTCAGAGGTCGACAGGAAGTACGGGCAGGTTGTCAAGGACAGCGGCGACAGAAACAAGCCAAAAGCAGGATGAGAATGAGAGGCGGAAGAAGAGCAGAGGGAGGAAGGAGAAGACAAAAAAAATAGGTCAGGCTTAAAAAATGCAGAAATGCTTGGAAGAAAGAATGATGCATACCTAATTACGCTTATGGCTCTTGAGCATTTAAAACCTGCTCTGACTGTCTCATAAAACTGCTCTCGTAACTCGAATAACTCAGCTGGCTGTGGTTTGACAACGAAATAATGCTGACGTAAAAACATCGGAGCACATTCTGTCCTCTTTGTAGCCTGGCTGACATGGAGTAGTTGTCCTTTAGAAACAAGGGTCTTCCATTAGTTTAGGGTTTCCCATACATTTTGCAGGAGCCTTTTCTTTTCCACAGAATTGATTTACAGTGTTGCTGAAACACGACACTCCTTCTGGGGTCTGTGTCAAACCGAATGTAATTGTGCATGTGTGCATTAAGATGGATTAGGATTAGAGTTGGCCACTGATCTGCAGGAAACTCCGCTAAACAACCTGTTTGTGGTTCATCAACGAAGTGGAAACGAAGTGGTGCAACACTGTGACATGTGAGTGGTGCTGATCTCTACCTTCCAGGTCATCAATGGACTTTTCCAGTTTGGCCACGCTCCTCTCTGCAAACTCTGCACGGGTTTCAGCCTAACCGAAACACAAGATGGTACAGATGTTACAAAGGAAAGAGACAATCTATCACGCAGCGAAGTCCACATCCAAGACTGGAATACGGAAGGTCTCCAAGTGTCCTTTGGTACCTTCCAAAGTAACCGGAGACATTTATCAATTACTTTATTACCTTGACTTTGTTACCGCAGTGGACGGACAATCAAAGAAAAGTCTCGATGAATTAAAGTAAAGGGGTTTGATGACAGTAAAACTATATCAAACACTCACGCAGATTGTGTGGTATAACCCAAGTCTCATTTATCCAGTTGTGTGCTCACTACTTCCCGGACTCGCGCGTTGTCGCTAAAACTTTACTGTTTAAAACACTTCCACACAAACGGTACTCGCACGGATGAGGAGCGCGCCTGCACAAGCGTGAAGCTGTTTAAGGGGGAAGTGTTTTAAACAGTACGTTTTTTTAGCAAAGATGCACGCGTTTGAGAAAAAGTGAGCACACGACTGGATAAATGAGACTTGGATCATAACGCGCGAGTTGTGTGAGGATTTGAAAACTGATGTGTATACGTTGGCTGATGAAGAACACCGCACCATTAAACATTCATGAAGTTTTCTCTCTGGATTCTCCATAACCGCAGAAGCAAGCGAGAAAGAAAATATTTTCTTCATGAATTCAAGGTGACAGTACGGGGGGAGTAATTCATACACAGCTGATCATTTTAGGGGTGAATTATTACTTTAAGCTGCTAATTTTTTTTAAAATGTAGAACCAGTTAAAATGATCCTTTTAGTAACAAAAATAACATCTTGAATATAAAGTCTGCGATGAAAGCTTGTTGAATAAGTTGATTATTTTTTGGCATTTTTTTTTTTTTTTTTTAAAGATGTATCCAGTAGAGGGGGATAGGAAACGTAGGGAGAGAGTATCATGGCCTCGAGTATCATAGATGACATGGCCTGATTCGACCCAGAGACACTGCAGTTACATTGTATGTGTCGTAGTCCTCTACACAACTGTGAGGCTCGTCCCAGAGCTTTTTCTTAAAGCGTCACTGAAGTGCCAGCTTATATTTGGGACATTGCTGATTTGTTTCCCTCCAAAAACATACAGTACATGGTCAAATAGTGTGATCAGTAGAATCAGGATCTCACCTCCTTCAGTTTGTCAGTCAGAACTTTGATCTCCTCCTCGTACTTGTCTTCTTTTTCAGAGTACTTTTGACATACAGAGACACAGAGGAACAGCATTACCTAATCAGTTACAGAAATGCGAACACATGCTTTCACCGACAAATGCATACAATGTGAACACACACACACACACACACACACACACACACACACACACACACACACACACACACATCATACACGGATAATAATTGCTCCAACAGCAATGGCACCACTCCCTCTGAGGAGTGATATGTAAAGAAGGAGGAAATGCCACGAAAAAGAGGCGAGGCGTTGGCATGGCCTGGGAACAAGCTGTGCTGTGATGCCAACCATGGCAGGCCTGACTGAACAAAGCAATGGCATGTATTTCTTGAAGTCATGTGGTAATTCTGGCATGCCGTCATTCTGCCTGTCTGCGCCTGGGGAGGAATTTGACGTAGCAAGCAGGAAGAATGCGCTGCAGGTCTCTACTAGCTGCTGGTTTACGTACACCAAAACACCTTATGCTGCCATTAACCCTGCACATACGAGAAAAAGCCTCAAAGATCTAAGATGTTCATCGCCAACGACTGCTTCTTAGCAATTGTTGTGAAACATGACATTAGAGAACTTAAATTTGTCAGAGGGTGGATACGTTATTGTGGAAAAACATATATTCAAACATCTACATATCATAGGAGTCCAGCAATCTTGATACGTTCAGGTTTGCATCTAAACAACCTGAGGGGAAAATAAATGGTTGCGTTGTAAGTACGGCCTGATGATACACAATTATAATAGAGGTTGTATGAAACAATACTTTGGTGATGTGGTATCCCTCCCTACTCACTCAAATTACTGTCCACTGAGCCATGAGAACAGCCCCAATGATAGCATACAGGGAAGTGGGGATGAGTACACGCTGGTTGCCAGACTGGGTGTTTCGTAGATATTGTTGTATATATTTAGATTGTTTATTTGTGAAGGAGAAGGAAAGCAACTCCCTCAACAATCAATCAGCTGTGTAAGTATGATTAGAAAATAGCATTAGAAAATGAAGTTTCACCAATGATGCATTTTGAACAGATACATTTGTCTTTGGCAAAACATTGTCAGAGACAGTGAATGCATCCCAACTTGGCAAACAAGTTGGTTTTTACTCCCACTTTGTGGCTAGCCTTTCAAATAGACCTGACATTATGCTTATCTTAAACATTACTGGATAAAAAAAAAAAAGAGAAGTGTGTTGCAGTCTGCTGCATTTTTTCCTGTGTGGAAAAACACCACTAATCTGGCCACTCAGGAGGCCAAAAAAAAAAGTATTACTTATAGCTAAATGTGTATTTCTGCTGCGCGGTCCAGTCATCGTCATGCATATCGCTCACATGCAACGTGACACTCTCACCTTCTCAGACTGGGCTTCTAAGGACTTCAGGTTGTTGGTCACATTTTTGAGCTCCTCCTCCAGGTCCCCGGCTTTACTGTGGAGGGAGACAGACACGTGCTTGGTTTGAAAGGAAGAGCGACAGGCTTGTGTGTATTTGCTCTTGTGTTCGCGTGTTCACTCGTTTTTACCATTCTGAGAGCTCGGCCCTCTCCTCAGCTCTCTCCAGCTCTCCCTCCAGGATCACCAGCTTACGGGCCACCTAAAACAAGAATCAATAAAAGTGTTTGGACTTGAGGCACAATAGAATCCGAACGGACTAGAGTAGGTCAGATTAAAGACTAAAAATGAAAATGAAAAGTTGAGTGCATCCCAATCTTGCTCTGAACCGGCTGTCGCTGTCAAACTCACCTCCTCGTATTTACGGTCGGCCTCCTCAGCAATGTGTTTAGCCTCCTTCAGCTGCATCTCCTGAATCTCCATCTTCTCCTCGTCCTTCATCGCTCGGTTCTCAATCACCTTCATCCCTCTGAGACATAAATAAGGCTTTGAATGATGTTGTGAAAGCCAGGAACACACATTCTCACACAACTGCAGGCATAAATGCACATAAATCGAAAGAAGATCAAGGTTGGATTTTGTTTTTAATACAAACTGACCTCTCGCTCTCATCGGCGGCCTTCTCAGCCTCCTCCAGTTTCTGCAGTGCTGTGGCCAGCCTCTCCTGGGCTCGGTCCAACTCCTCCTCCACCAGCTGGATCCTACGGTTCAGACCTGCTACATCACCCTCCGCCTGTGAGGAGGAAAAAGATGTGGGAAGAGAGAAATTTAGTCATTCATTCATTCAACTTTAAATCATCCAAGCTGGTCTCCCCTTCCCCCTTTTTTCCCCATCATAAAACTAAAAGAGAAGGAAAAGGCACAAAGAGGGCAGTGGGGGGAGAGAAAAGTCAGCAGCTTAAAAAATATATATAAAAAATATATATAAGCAACCTGTAGTTTTATTCTAACTTGCACAACAAAATCAACTATGTAAAAACAAAATTGACACTGTGATAAGTCCACTCTAAAATAAGCACATTTATGCTATTGCATTAGCTGAGATTAGTAAAATACTTTTACTCCATACTTTTAAATATAAAGCTCTTTCTAAGAATATTTTCAAAATTGAATAAAAGTTTATTTTCTAGAAATCAGTGCTGTCCTGCCCTGTGTTTTCCTAACCACCGCTACTATGTAAAGGTTTAAAATCTGGGATTTTATTCAGTAGTGAGTAAAAGTCACTGACTGAAAGTCCCTTGTCTCATCAAAATGGAATGAACAGAACATACTCTACCTTTTTTCATCTAGGTATCTTCCATTTTTTTAACACATCTTTTTTTTTAATAAATGAACTATTACTATTAAGTGATTATGTATTTTAGAAAATACTAAATGACAACTTTAGCTAATTTCCTCCTAAAGTAAGACTTTTTGTATAATAGAGACTTTTCATCTTCACTTTCTCCCATGCTGTAAGTCAACAACAGTTTATATATGTTTTTGTAAAAGAAATAAACGAAAACTAAAGTTGAGCGTTATTAGTGTATATCTAAACTCATTATTGGAAAAAAAAAATGTTTCACCTGTTTTACTACTGCAAAGAAACTGTGTCTTCTTTTGAAAGGTGTTACTAGTGGATCAAGGCAGCCATGTTGGGAGAAAGGCAGCTACATATACATTTAATTCCATCTGTAAGTGAGATACTATCATCTATTCATCACGCTCTCTAGGGCCCGCTAATGTTTCACAAATCAATAGTTGTCTCGCTGATGAATAATAATAGAAATGGAGACAGCTGGAGGTCCTTGGAGCGGTCTGGCTCTGAGAGTGTAATCCTTTTTAATATCTGAAGATCACGGGACTTTGGATTTGAATGAAACGTTTACAAAAACTCAATTTCCGGTGACTATGAATGCAGAACTGGGACAAGTAGGTTGGACAAATGAGCTTCTTCTCATCTGCCTTTGCTAAACAAAGGCAGAGAGAGGAAAAAGAAAGCAAACAGACAACTAAACAGGCATTTCCTCTCAGTGGGACGGGGAGTTTATCCAACCACCACCTCCTAGGGAGCCGCTTTCAAACTGGAAACCCGCCCGCCTCAGTTTTAATACAAAGGTCACAACAAAGAGACTGTCCACTGTTAAAAGTTTACAACCAGGTAGCTCAGACGGCACTACATAACTGCACTTTTAAACTGCCACAATGCTAAATTATTCATTCAAACTCATAGTATTCACAGAAGTTAATTCCCCGTTACTAAAATGAAACACCTGGGGATTTCTTAGACAAACAGACGTTATTCTGTGCTCAGTTACAGGGCGGCAGTTAGTAGGTCAGTGACTCATTAGCTAGTCATTCAGTCCAGAAGTCAGGTTGCCAGTCTGATCAACAGTCAGAGCGTCTGCAATTCAGCATACAGGTAGATGAGTCATTGTCAAAGCATTTGGCAAGATAAAATCATTACGAGAGACAAAAGAGAAAGCAATGGCAACGAGGAGGAAAGTTAACACCGCAAGGAGAGGTGGAGCAAGCTCAGAAAGCTCAATGGAAAAGAGTTATTCAGTCCGTTTGCGCTGAGAATAAATACACTTCTCATCTTCCATTCTGTCAGACACTCAATATTTCAGGAAATGAAAGCATGGTTTCCTGCTCGTTGGCAGCTCGCACTGGCCTCTTTTTTTAATCTTTAAGATTTTCTCCCCCACATCTCCATGTCATCCTAAAGTGCTGACTAGCCAGTCAGTCTTTCCACATCTCTTTTTCTCTCTCGCTCTCTTTCTCTGCGCTCTCCCCGGTCCTGCCCTACTGCACCCAGAGCTGCCAGGGGAGGCCGCTGATATGAGACAGGAAATGTCTGTCGGACTAGCGTTGACGTGCCTTAAAACACTTGATAGAGGAAAACCTAACCCAACAAGGAATGAATGAAAAGTCATAAATCGGTCGGACAGCTTGAAATCTCATCAGCGATGTACTTCACAAAGGTCTACGTCTGTCGACACTACATCTGCGTGGTGAGAAAACGTTGAGCAGAATTAAACCGGAGCCTGAAATAACAGATATTGTTACTCCCTTAGTAAAGCAATGTGCGGTGGAGAATACCGTCTGCACACAAACAAACAAGCTATTCACGAGGCTTTAGGTTCAGCCACACGGGCACATCAGACGCTGTAATGCACTTCCAGACGCACGCACACTCTGCAAACATGCAAACAACGGTCACTCGGCCAATACGCGCCTCTCTCAAACAAACATCACCAGTGAGCAACCGGCTAGTTTCCTGCCAAGTAAAATGTGTGTTGTCATTCGTCAAACGACACACAAAATACAAAAGGTATTGCGGCAGTATATCTGCGCAGGCAATCCGATGTGTGCAATCTGGTGTGCTATCTGTCATCAGCTTTTACCAATCACAGGAGGGGAATCCCCTTGCAGACAGAGACAGCCTTGTGTCAAGTAAAGAAGCTTGTGTGCATACAGAACACACTCTCATGCCTCTAATTCACTCAACCATGACCACAGACGAGTTTTTCCTGTAAGTCCTTAGGATAGTGTTGAAAATACATTTCCTACAGCCTAATAAACTCCTGTAACACATGCTTAGAGCAACACAAGCTCTTTTAGTCTTAAAAGATTTTGCAAAAAATAACAAATGTGACTGCAATGTTCAGGTAAAAGTCATAAAAACTAAGAACCACTAAGTCGAACAGCAAACTTTTACTCTAAAAATAGACACTTAATGCTACTTTGCAAATGAGGATCTTGAAAAAACAGTAACAGGAAGTCAACTGCCCAACATTCTTTCATTTCCTCCCTTTGATTGTTCGTTCTTTCAGAGCTGGCATTCTCTCTGTCGCTGGCCATGCCCCTTCCTTAAGCAACCACTTTGCATTCTCTGGCTGCCAGGGACGCACCGCCGCCTTATATGGTAAAACAAACTATGGAGAATGTTTGTGGTGGGGTATCAGGAAGATTGTGGCAGTGAGCACACACGCGCGCACGCACGTACACACGTACGCACGCACGCACACACGCACACGCACACACATACACATACACACATATATATTCTGTAAAAGATACTGGACGACAAGTAGCTGCTCTGTTATCAAGGTGGCTTAATATGTAACCATGCTTTCGGAGAGGTGAGTTGTATGTCAGCAACTGCTGGCTACTTAACAGCTCCTCTTGACCAGTTAGTGCCTTGCTAAAGGACATTCAGTCATAGTGGCTGTAACATTCCTAAAGGAATACTTGGGAGACTTGCTTCTTTGCTTCCTTGCTGAGAGCTAGATGAAAAGATTGATACCAATCACCATATAGTTAGCTTAGCTTAGCACAAAGACTGGAAACAGAGGGACACAGTTAGTCTGGCTCTGTCCAAAGCTCACTTGTTTGTAATCCATACAAAAAACGAACTTTTTTGAAACTTTTTTTTTTAATGGGGTCATGTTCCAGACTTATTCTTGGCCGGCTGCAGTAACATCTCAGAGTCTCCACTGCAGCAACCACACCATGACAAAAATACTCTGTAAAACCACAGTGTTGCTTTTACACTTCAGTTTGTTGAATGCATTAAACAAACAAGATATTAATTAGTGAGCTTTAGAGGAACTGGTTACTTATTTTGTGACTTCTGGACAGAGCCGGGCTAGCGGTTTCTAGTCTTTAAGCTAAGCTAACCGGCTGCTGGCTGTAGCTTCATATTTAATGTACAAACATGAGGGTGGTATCAATGTTCTCATCCAACTCAAGAAGAAACTACAGGGAGCAGTAAGCGTATTTTCACAAAATGTCAAACTATTCTTTTCACAGTCAGTGCTGCCTGGTTATTCTTTATTTTTGTGTCCATGAGAGCAAGCTAGCTGCGAAGTGTGAGTCATTGATATTATGGTGCGTCCCTAGGACTCTAATGTGCCTTTCCCTTACCTCTCTGTCACTGGTCTCTACTTAGTAAACAGTCTACCGCCTGACTTTTAAGATACAGCACAGTTCCACAGGGAGTGACTTAAGAAATACCTGAGTGTATTCGAGACAAGATCAAGGACAAATGAAAGAGGAATCTAATTATTGGTTGATTCCAGGGCAGTGGGCTAATGAGCTGCACAATGCTGTTGGGGTTCAGTGGAAGTTATTCCTGACACTGCTGCTCGCCACTCTCAATGTGACTGTGTGTCAGTGAGTGTGTAATCTTTTCCCATAAAGATCTGGCATGCAAAGAGAGCTGCATACAATGTATAGGCCAGCCTGTCATGAGGTGTGATATGTAAAAGAAGGTCATTAAACTTCCAGACAAGCATCACAGTGAGATCTCACTGTGCAAAAAGTAGTTTGTCAGACTTTCACACAGCTCTTGAGCTGGTTTGCGTCTTTGCCGCACACTACTGAATGTGTCTAATACTGACAAGAGGTTCATTGAAAGCCATTTGTTAAGAGGCCCTTCAGGAATCCACAAAATACAACAGGAATGAAACTATTTAGACAGTTGTCCTTCTTGTTTTTGTGGGAATTTACATATATCGTATTGGTCTTTAATTGTGTGGTCTCTGAACACATAGAGGATAGGTGAATCAACTATCAGAAATCTTTTTTAGCAGTTTATCCTGTAGCAATACAACTTTTAATACAGTCCTTTCAGGCTAAATTAATACCACTTCCACTCTGCAGTACTAGCACCAACATGCTAACAGATGTAGAGATCCTGCTTTGACAAAAGCATCCCGGAAAATGTTTAAAGCGTCTCACAGAGTCTTGAATGCATCTATAAAGGAAAAGGTCAGCATTATAGCCACTCTCTAAATGCTACTTAATGACATTTTAGCAAATTTTGCTTTGCAACCCGCAACCTTGGCCTGCATAATCAGCTAAGCCACAAGCCACTAACATGGGAGTTTTCTCCAGAATGCCAGCGACTGCCAAAACGTATCAACATGTGGCAGTTATATTTGGAAAGTTGAGCTATTCCCAGGGAGAAAGTCCAAAGAAAACAGTGAAACCAGGAAGTAAATCTTTCCACGGAATCTGTGGAGTCTGCTAGAGGCCTAGCTGAAAACCGTCAAGCTCACTGACAACACCAACCAGCAAACAGATGAAACCTCTAGTTCATTCTGACAAACTGATGAGCTGAGGGAAGTATGTCTAAATTACATCCTGCAATTAGCTTTCACAGTTGTCATGTAATCAGTGTATCTAGCAAATCCAATGTAAATGTCACTATTGTACAGTAGATCAAGAATTTCTTTATAGAAACAGATGGAATCAATAGCTGACCCCAATAGCCATTAGAACAGTAATGCCAAGTGAACTGACAAGAGCTGAAGTGGACTGGAATATCCACCATATTATATTCCACCACACACACTAATCTTCCTGTTGATCAAGGCTGAAGCTCAGGGACAGGAAGTGTTGGGAGTAGAAGCACAGGAAGTGCTGGACCAGAGTCGGTAGACGACATCCTGGGAGGGGCAGTTGGTGTGTGTGTGTGTGTGTGTGTGTGTTGGGGGGGGGGGGTACCTGCTTCCCAATGCTTATACCTCAGTGGAGGTTTTGCGCCCCACTTCCCTTTTCATCTGGTTTTAGATATGGGTCAAAAACTGTATTTCTGCATTCTACACCAATTATCACCATGGCAACCATTGTACACAGCATACAGACAAAAACTTCTAAAAAGGGAAATAGATGCTTTGTATGTCTTTTATTGTTATTTTTGATCATTTGATTGGTCTGAAATTCACCAAGTCATTATTTTGTCTAATAAATTTCAGAAATAATTGCAGAAGAAAGAAATTTCAAATTTGTTTCCATAATATAAGGGGCTAACCAGACCCGCCAGATGGTATGTTACACAGAACAATCTGAGAAGCAGTCACTGGAAACTGTTTGGAAAAGGAACTTTCAAAACATTCCTCCATCATGTAAGAGGGAAAACATCTTTACCATTGAGAAGAGCCTTCATAGTCATTATTTGCTCTTCTTTCCATAAAGAAACCCAGTTCTGATATAACTGATGCTCTTGCAGCATCTACACTAACCTCTTTAGGAGGCACCGGTGTTGTTTAGAACGTACAGTCCCCTCTTTGTGTCGTTGCGTCACTAAACCACCCCCTTGGCTGCCGGTAGCTCCTAACAAGACGCTGATTGGTCTGAACCACTGACAGTTTGGATACAAACGCATTACCTGAAACCTGACACGGTGGATTTTCATGTGATCTTGCGATTTTGTGAGAGTCCAGGTGCCATGCAAAGTAAATAAAGAGCAGCAAATCTGGTTCATCTGTGTTGCTCACACAGCTTCCAGGTTCATAAATAAAGTGCAAATCATCATCTGTGGCCTGACTTTCAACTCTGAACCTTCAAACAAGTAACTGCTGTGAGCACTTTGAAGGAGGAACAGCTTATTGAGAATAACGGCTGTAATTAAAACAAATCTAAGAAGGCCAAATGAGCGTCCAGGACTATGTCAACTCTCTTTAATCTGACATAGTTGTAGAGTAATGTCTCTGGCAGCGTCAAAACCAAACTTGAAACAACACGAAGCAATTACTTTTATTTTTTAGTTAGATATGTGGCCAAAGTTTTTTTTTTTTTTGATGCCTCCACATTTTCAAACAATGATTCATTACCTTAACAGGCTCAGCGAGGTTCCTGTTTTGATCTCCCCATGCTTAAATGAAAAGAGTTTTTGTGCCAAGGAATAACTGCAGGTTGCCCTAATTATTCACATATGGGACCACACCAACCTCGCCACACAAGTGCACTGCTCTGTTTGACTATGAATGCACAATGAAATGGAAAAAACATGTCCACATTGCAGATATAGGACAATTTCAATCCCCTTAATTAACATGTTCTATTTAACATATTTAACTCCTCCTCAGAAGCATCCATGAGTGGGTGTTGTTATATACACCGATAATGATTGACATTACCATATAACATTGAGTTGTAACTATTTAAAATATGTCCTTATTGGAGAAGTTGTTATTAATTGTTGAAAATTCATTAAAATGTTCTTTTATTGGCTTAAAACTACTTTATAAACTACTTCTTCTATGTTTATATTAATCATCATTAATCATTATTGATAAATAGAGGAGATAAAGGGAAAGTGTTATCGTTACCATAATACAGGGGTAGTAAACCACACACAGTGACTTCCACCAGTGTGGAAGAGAGTTTTTTGAGGGGGTGGGGGGGGGATATTGAAGTGCTCTCTCATCTGCTTGTCAAATGACTTCTTTCACAGCCATTGGCAGCTGTGCGGTCGGTTACTTAGAGCAGTTTGATTGTTTTGTTTTTTTCACACCTGCGTCCCGTGAAGACACGCCTCTAATTGGCTGGAACTTGTTGCCTTCTTCCTTTATTGCTGATGAACAGGATCGATGGAAGTTTGGAAGGGTTAATGATTTCAACTCAGATGTGAATGTTTTCAGAAACATGGCAGCCTTCTTGTATAATGCTCTTATATATTGTAGGCTACAATGTCCTAATAATTGGAGACATTATTAGGACAGTGTTTTTCTTAAAATGTTGCTATGCACTATATGGATGGAATAAAATGAGAGTTTGGTTGGAGATTTACATTTTTGATGTGGCGTCATGATTAAACTCAATGTTAACCATAATGCTGATGTGGCAAGAGATGAAAGATGAAACGTTCATTTGCACCAAAAGAAATACAAGTCATCTATCCGTTTAAGGCTTTTTGATTTAAAGTACTCCTGCAGGTTGGAGATTTCCCTGAACCAAACAAGGCCATTAAATGAGTGAAGAAGGACCAAAGGCATCTAAATATGTCCCAACATGTATTGACGAACAGACAACTATTACCTTTAACTTAAAGACGGAAATTATTTTTAAATGAATAATTACTGACGTCATTGATGTGAATATACATTGCCTGTTACATAATAGGCAGTTTGTAACAAAGGGGTAAGTCCTACAGCACGCCAGCTCCTTTCATCATCGCAGCTCCCATATCTTTACAGCCACACCTTCCCCTCCCACTCTCCTTGAGTCTGTCTTGTCCTGTCATTAACCAGCTCCTATGCAAAGGATATGGCACCGAATGCCATAAAGCAGCATGTGAAACAAGTTAAGTTACCTAACTGTGCTGCGAAGCACTTTTTTTTCTCTCCAATCTAATCTCTATCTCTTCCGTGTCATGTTACAAAACTCGGATGTGGACAGAGTCAAGAGACAGACAGGTGACAGACATGATGAATAAAAAAAACGGATGAGTCACGTTCAAAACATCCATGCTTCTAGTTTTCTGCTGATACATGAAAGTGTTGAAAGTTGGGCTGCAACTAACAATTCTTTTTATAATTGATTAATCTACCGATTAACAGTTTGGTCTACAGAGTGTCAGTAAATAGCAAAGAAATGCACTTTGCAACTTCCCAGAGTCCAAAGTGACATTTTCAAAAATATTTTTTTTGTTTGACCAACAGTCCAAAACCCAAAGATATTCAGTTTATTATCATGGGAGGCTAAAAAACATAAGATATTCACATTTTAGAGGCTGCAACCAGTACATTTCTACTATTTTTGGCTTTCAAAAAACAAATCTTGAGGATTATCAAATGATCAAAATTGTTGCTGATTCATTTCATGTTGATTGGCTAACCGATCAAGTGATGAATAGTTCCAGCTCTAGTTGAAAATGTTACATTTTCCAGACTATTCCTTTGAATGGCTAATAACAGAGTAGGCTTGCTTTTAAGTATATATGCCCTTTATTTTCCTATCATCAGCGGAGGCAGAATGGTACGGTGGTTGGGCATTCAACCAAGCAGCTGCTGGCATACATCCACCCTGCTGAAGTTCCACTGAGCAAGCAAGTGAGTGAGACGTTAATTTCCCTGAAGAGTCACAACATTATCCTCTTAATCTAGACGTTGGCAGCTCTAAAAGCTGCTAAGACCTCATTAATAAGTAGTTACAAGTATGATACAATTAAGTATGAACATAATTTATATCCACAAGAAGTATTCTGGTCAGTCTAATAGATTAATTAAATAGATTGTATTAAAAAGTTCCAATGATGTCTACGTGGTCTACATTATTCAAAGTAGTTCTACAGCGGCCTGTAAATCGGACCACACTGAGCATGCGCACAGACTTGCAGGAATCCAAACTTTTTTTTCATTACAGACCAACGCCTTGCATTGTGGCACAATCACGCCCGCGAATGAATCAATGACATAACCTAACTTTGTCTCTTTTAGAGCCTGCGAGGTGAATACGGAGACGTTAACGTCAGTGAAACAGTCTGACAGGTGATAGCAGAGTTAGAACAGTGAGAGAAAGAACCCGAAAAGAAAGTAGGCTGGAGGATTTGATTGTCTCACTTTCTCTCGGAGCTCCCGTTCACTGTCCAGCTCTCTCTGTAGGACCTGAGCTCGGTCCTCTGCGTCGTCGGCCTGCTGCTGCAAACACTGAATCTTCCTCTTCACAGCATCCAGAGAGTTCAAACCTGCCATTGTTGACTATTTACTCAATTTAAGACTACGCGTTGAAGGGGGGGGAAGTAAAAAATGCAGTTTCTGGGTTGTGCAAAAAAATAAAACGAGCTACTGCGTTCTGCTTTGTTGGTCTGTATAGAATAGTTTAACAATAAGAAAAATGACTTTGACCGTTTATATATAAAAAGACCAAAAAAATCGATGTATGTCCGGGGCCAAAGTCTTTGGAATGTAAAAGGAGTCGTTCAAGTACAAGGAAAAGTTATATAACCAGGAAGTAACGCTGTCCAGGTGTTCTCCGATTGTTTCTTCTGGTCTGTAGGAATGATACGTTCACGAGCCGTATAGGAAGTTGTCCTCGGGAATGTTGCAGTTTTTTGGTCCGGACGAGAGTTTGAGGAGAAGGATTAGAAAAGCTGCGCGGTGAGGAGAGCGGAGAGCGCCAGACTGTGCCGGAGGAGGAGAGAGATGGTCGGGATGATGAGGTCAGAGAGGGCGGGGCGTGTGTCCTGTAGTGTGTGTGTGTGTGTGTGGGGGGGGGGTGTGTGTGTGCGTGTGCGTGTGCATCACAGTCTACGGTGACTGTGTGTATGTGTAAAAGCTGTGACTTATATGAGCATTGCTGTGAGAATTTTAAAAGAAGGAGGAAAGCCAGGGTGAGTAACGTTCAGATTAAAAAAAAGGTCCAGTGCCCATAGTTTAGAGTCACAGTGATATGTCCTTTTACAGACTCACGCTTAAAGTTTGAAGTTTCCATCCTGCTTGAAAACACAATGTACAGTATAATGTGTATTTGAATGCTGAAACAACTTCCAACATTTCTGGGTTTTTTTCTTGGGAGATGCTGAGATCACAGACTCAACAAATAGAACAATCTCAAAAGCAAACATCCCTTTTTGTTTGAACTACTCAAAGCTCACAGATTCACACAACCGGTAAGGGAGGGGTCATGATTTAGCATCACTTGATGCCATGAAGGGTCACAAGCTAAAAAGGTTGAGAATGAAATAATACGATATATTGTGTTTATATTAGAGCGATATATAAGATGATATTAGCTTATAACATATCTGCGTGCATGCCGGTCGATAAGTAGCAAGAAATTGCAGTACATAAATGCCCAAAATATGAGTCAAGATATTTTGAAAGTGTCCCATTACTTAGTTTGTGTACCTGAGAGCTCTGACAAGTTAATTTTAGAAGTGTAAAAAGTCCCTCAGTACATCTGTAATTAACCAAATTCGAGGAATTCTTAAAAAAGTGTTTATTGTATGTGTTGGAAATAAAAACACAGATTTCTTTTTTCCTCGAATATCAATATTGGTGCTGACTGCAAAAATGCAGCATCAGTCTGCTGGCAATAATATAATTTGATGATGTGATCTGTCATACTTACATTCAGTGAAATATTAAAACCAAAGTTTATGGTTGCACCGTTACATTATTCTAAATGTCTTTGTGCATAATTTTTACAATTCACAATACAGTTCAGTCAGTATCAGGTATTGTTGAAATAAATACATAATAATGATAAAAAATAATTATTTATTTTTCAGGAGTCCAGAATTTAGGACATACTTGTAAAATTAAGAAAAGTGAAAGGACGGAACATTAGATACAACATGCAGCAAACTAACCACATGGTTTATATAAAAATTCATAAATTACAGCCATCCTCACAAGATGATAATACAGTAAATCTATGAAGTAAACTTGTATCCAATCACACACAATCAAATATAGGCAACATCCTAAATGTTTCTATTATTGAGGAAACGTGTGGCTGTTTTGCCTTGAAGGAGTATGCAAACAAACATCATCCACCA
>JACSYO010000771.1:767500-865000 GCA_016806645.1 Ophiodon elongatus | reverse complement strand
CAAAAAGCCCTAATCTCCTGTTGTGTTGAGATGAATAGGAAATTCTGTCTTTCGTACAGCACTGGAGAGAGCTGGAGTCCAACAAGGCTGCAGAGAAATAGAGAAAGAGAGAGAGAGACAGAAGGGGGGAGAAAGTAGGAAGGAGACAGAAAGAGCTGTGAGACAGATGGAGAGTTGAGCCCTATATGGGTAGTTATTTAAACTGCAAGAGAACCTGCCTCCAGTCTCTGATCACCCCCCTCCCTTCTCCTCTAGCCATGATCTCACCCCTCCCTCCCTCTTTTCATCCTTTCTCTCCATCCTCTCCATCCATTGCTCTTTCACTCACCACTCTGCTTCCACTCCCTGACTATCACTCTCTCGGACACATACTCCACCCTATCAAACCACCCGTCCAAGGTCTTTCTAAGGATTGGTCTGGCTTCTTCACCGCGTGGCTGATCTCCTTATTTGGATTGTTGTGTTTTCAGTGAGAGCCGCCGGTCAGACAGGAGAGAGCGAGCGAGAGAAACGCAGGTCCTGTGTCCACATTTAACCTCCTGTCGATGGATAAAGAGGGCATCTCACACTCAGGGCCTTCAACAGTGTGTATATTAGAGGATGAGAGAGGGAAAGAGTAAAATGCAAAGTAGAGGGAGGGAGAGTTTGAGAGATAAAGGAGGGAGGAAGAGTTTCCTTGCTATAAGCACAATGTCATAATATTTAGGCATTAAAGCTGAAGGTGTTGCCCTGCCAAAGTCCACTGTTATGTCAAGGAGCGTATAGTTCTACCTAAACAGAGATGAGTTTGTTTCACCAAGTTGTAGCACACTGAAGCAGTGTGATGATACATACTTTCACATCCTACAAATGTTTGCCTCTATCATGGTACCACTGAGCTGTTTGGGTTTGATGACAATGTGATGAAATTCAGACAGCTCCTGTTTAGTTATTTCAAATGTGATCATCATCATGGCTTCTTGTCAGAAGTTGTGAGAGGTTATGAAACACAGTCTGAAATTTGAGCGCTTAGCTCTGTGCACCTAATATTTGAGTTCGATGAGTGAGGGATGAAAAGCAGACTGAGAATCAGAGTTTATGGGAACAAAGGAGACCAGTGTCCACTGTTGCTCACATTCATAGAGAGAATATGCAGAGAGATGGATGGCCCTTAAAGGAGGAGATCCATTGTTATGAATGTATGCACACAAGTACAAAGAGACACACTTATTCCCAGGACTGGCTCGCACCAGCTACTGTAAATCCGTCACTAACTCTGTTTAAACTACTAGCGAATTTCAAAGTCTGGATTTTCTAAATCGACTTGCACCATTAAAACTGAAGAAATGTCCTAATTAGTAAAGACTTCAGTAGTTTGAAAATCAGTTGCAATAAGCTAAACATCTGTAGCTTCATCCAATCAAAATATATTATGTTGACAGAAAGTCACTGTAGCATCAAATTGTATCATAACTTACAAATATAACTATTTTGGAGGGCTAAATACTAACTGTAAAAACTAGTTGAAAATCCATTTAAAGTGAATGTATATCTAAATATACAAAAATATATATTTTGGAGTCAATAGCATTAATTTAGAGTGAAATACTAAGCTAACCAATGCTCTATTTAGTCTCAGCGCTAGCTCGGCAAACTTTAGTGTTTAGTAATTTCAGGGATATTGTTTATTTCTATGAAAATGTTCCCAGTTTACATCATTAGTAAACATTTGATCAAGTATCAGGTCAGATATGTCGACCATGTTCCTTTCACATTACTTCTTATACTCTTCCATAAACAGGTCATAGTTAGCAAGCTAACATTAGCTCTGTTTCAGTTATGCTACGTAACAGTTAATCTGGCAGTTCCAACTCTCAATGTTAAAACAAGTTTGTGTGGTGCAACAGTTTCTAGTTCAGTGATGCATAAATATTTATTTTACAAACTTAACACTTGTGTAATTGGCTAAGTTTGAACCTTCAATCAGGATGTGCAACTGGCTCCCAAACATATAGACCTAATCTTTTAGCTGTGTGCAATTCCCCACCTCACTTAGGCCCTAAAAAAAGGGCGTTGTCACATCCTGATTGGCCAAGAGAGGAAAGGCCCCAAGCTGATCTCAATTCTTAATTAGGAACCAGTCCCCACACTCTGCGCAACAAGTGCTCTGAATAACCTTCCAATCAACTCCAGTCAAATTGTAACATTCGTCTAAAATTAATTGGGAAAAGGGAAATGGCATACCAAAGAATGAGGAACTGCCTCACCAGTCTAACCGAGTTAAAAATAAAGGACATTGCTCAGATAGCTGCCAAACCAACAGTCTGTGTGAGAAACTGACACTGAGAAATGTGATAATACACAACAGTTTTAGCTAGTATACGGCAGATGTATGTAACAAGTAGTGCATCAAAGACACTTTACAACATCTCCCATTAAACCTGACCAGTGGTGTTATTTGTTGTGCTGCTCACTCATTTATTTGCGTTCGTAATGATATAAACAGGTCAATTTCAGCTGCATCTCCAAATGGCCTTCACACTTGGCAGATATATTGCTGAAGACCCAAGAAAATTCAGTGTTGAGTGTGAACTTTTGAAAACTATGGTTAGTGGGTTACAATATATAGTGTATTAAGAGGGGACTCCTATTGATTTGTTAAAATGGCAAATGGCATGCTGTGTAGTCTACAGCTTGTGTTCTGCCTCTCGATATAGTCATGGATGTAAAAAGAGAACTGGATACAGTACTGCATTGGACGCAAGGCCCTGTTCATTTTTATACAAATTGCTCAGTGGTGTATGAAGCCAAAAAAGTTTGACAGCTGGTTATAAAATTACCCAGATACCCAGTGTTCTAGCGTTTCCTTGAACTCCGCCTCCCAATTGCTCGACTCGCTCACATGAAGGGCAGTTCACCCTGCCTAAAAAAACTCAAACTTTGACTAACAGTAAATTTTACTACTTTTAGTGCATATTGATTTAGATATTTAAGTGTTGGTACTAGAAAGGTAATTATCTCCTCTCCAAAAAAAAATCAAAAAGATGCATTGATTTACAGACGTCTCTTTCCAAATGTAAGTCTATGGGGAAAAGTATTTTTGTGCCCAACTTCCTCACGTGACGGACACACAGAGGACAGACTGATGGAAGTTGTAATTCCACGGTTTGACCAGTACAACAATTTGCTTCAAATCCGGATGCTGTTCCTGGGGGCTTGGTTACAGTACAATCAAGAACAAATAAAGAAAGAGAGAATGGACAGAAACATTTCAAGCACCAGTGGTGTAACATTCAGGATGGACGCTTTTGTTGTCAGAAAAAGCTAGGCTTTGACTTAATTGAGGTCATAAAATGTCTGTGTCAGATTTTGTACCCAAATTTACCAAAGCATATACTCTAGTATTGTTGAGGGACACAAGTGTCATTGCAGGTGTATTGCTTAGGACACAAGGAAGCGTTGTGTTGAGTGTGAAGTTGTTTGCATGAGCCATACTGGGGTCAAGCAGTCCGCCCGTTCCAAACGCTCATGGGAAAGGTTTGCCTTTAGGGCTTTCTGCCAGAAATTTTTTAAGACAACAAACCTTCTTGGTAAGGTTTAGGAAAAGATTATGGTTTGGGCTCAAATAATCCCTCTCTGGCAGAAAGCCCTGGAGGCAAACTTCTTCCATGTGTGTTCAGGCCCGTTCAGTCAGGTCGTTTTGAGCAAAATGACAGTGCATCGTATAATTAACACCTAAAATAAATCTATATTTTTTGTCATTCTAAGACAGATGTTTTTAAGTACTACAGGCTTTACTGATACAGATGTAAAGAGTGTATTACATAGCATAGTATTGTTCACAAAGCTCAGTTATGACCAGAGGATTGCAGACATTTTCACTACTCTAACTCCCTGTTCAATCCATCATACAAATTGGGTTTTGATTTAAAGCATCTGCTCTCTTTGCCATCAATGCATTCAGAAAGAAAAGCCTGAATGAAGTTAATGGCCAATATCTTAAAGAAATTTCTCAATAAGGTTTTATTAGGAGTAAATGTGTTTTACAGTGCAAAGAAAATCCCTGCTGAAACTGCACAGTTTTCAACCGCTGATGTGAGTTACAGTCCCTCCTTCTGTGGAGCAGGAGAGAGTGCATGAAATAAAATGCATGAAGAGAAAAATATCCTATAATCATCCATCGAGCTGCACTTTTCTGGTCAGGGGATCTGCACAGAACAACATAATGCACTGTTGCTTGGTCTCTTGCAGCATTGCAAGGCTTTGTTGTTGCTTGCCTTTTGGAAGCTGTTGTGGCTTCAACGTGTTTCAAAATGCAAATTGGGCAACGCCTTCACGGTAGTGTGATCCACATCATTTAAAGAGTCATGTACAGTTTTGGAAGAATTACTGAAGACTAGTTTTGTGGTTCAGATTCATGTTCAGCTTAGGTATGAATTATCTAAACTGCAGCATGGATTGTTTCGCCTACCCAGGACAAATAACAAATCAGATTCATAAATTTGGATGAAACTAGCTCAGGCAGCTTCGTCAGATTGTTTGCAAATTCCATGGCAATCCATTTTATATTTATCATTATACAGTAATTGACTCAAAAGCAAAGAGGTCAACCTCATAGTTGGGCTCAAGGAAAAATCAGGGGGAAGTCATTAGGTTTTCTTCTCTGGGGACCATGAAATGAACAAAATGTCATGGCATTAATGCATCCAATAGTTGTTGAGAAATTTCAGTCTGGACCAAAATGGCCCTGCTAGCAATGTGGCTAAAAAAAGACAAACTAAAGTGCAACATTAGTAAACTTTTCAATTTCTTCATTTTCAAGACACAATGGCATTACAACATGAACACAAGTGAAGTGTCCTGAGTGTGCATGTTTTACAGTATTGGATGTAAAATAGTGGTTTCTTTATAGGGATCCTGTTACTATAGTATTTTCCAGTGGGAATCTATTAAAGCTGTTAAATCTGTTGCCAGTGAAAGCATCCCTTCTGTTCTGAATGTGAGCAGCAGTCTCCTGCTCTGATTTGTGAGGCTGCAGCTGTAAGTCTCCTGCACACACTATGAATGTTGCCATGTTCCACCCAGCCGCTCACTGAGTAATTCAAGAGCGTAATTTAGTGTCTTCAATATCCTCTCCCGACGTTCCAAGTATGCTTTCTCCAACTTACTCTGCCACAGAAATGCTGCGGAGGGGCCCAGACTAAACATGAAGATATTTTGCAAATGCAAGTTGAGCCGCCAAATAAAGTGTATGCTTTGGATTTATGATGGAAAATGGAGCATATTTGAGAGGATGAGGAAGGGGCGGAGCTGGAAAACTCTCTGGACTGGTGTCCTGAAAGCTAAACAGAAAATCATCATGGTTTTAGCACAATTGAAGCTTCGGTCTCTGCAGTAGATCCTGAGGCCCTCTTTGTACGGGTGCATGTGTGAACTCTTATGGCCTTTGGGCAGAAACATACGTCATTACTTACCTAGACAGCACACCACCTGGACTCTGGTGACACACATTTCACAGATGTTTGGATCATAGCTAACCAATCAGAAGTGAGATTGCATGTCTGAACACTTCGCTTAGGGCAAGTACAGTGATGTCATAAAGTGATGTCAGAGGGCGCACTGTTTCACAATTTCTCCTTCTTGTCATAATCATACCAACAGAAAATGTGCATTTGTCTAATGAACCAAATAAAATGTCCTCATGAATGTGGTGTTGTGCACAATTTAAACGTGAATCTCAGTCAAAAGAACGAGTTCGTCAGGTTTTTGATTGGTCTCAATTATTATTATTACACCTCTCAATAAGTTTGTAATCAGTCCACAATAACTCAGCGTGCTGACAAAGAAGGGTTGTCGGGCCTCCTGGAGACAGAAACCTGCAGATCAGGTTTAGATGGTGAGAATTTAATCACGGAGCATAAACAGGAATCTAATTACTCGCATGTGAAGTGGTGAGATCAGAAAGGATCACGTACTTTGCTGCATGCCTCTTTACTGTGTCCGAGTATGAGAAATACGCTGTGAGGTCGCAGGTCTGATGGATCCCAACAACAACATTGTCAGATTATTGTTTGAGTGAGCCTGAAACAACCATGTTTGTAAAATATACATGGTCTAGTTTAGTCTTGTAACAGTTACCCAATCATGCAGATTAATGAAAGTGTTTTTACACAATATACTATGACAAATTATCTGTGAATGTCTGATTATGCAACAACTTCCTCTGCATAAAACAAGTTGGAACCTTCAAGACTCATTCACGAATGACACATCAAATAGGCTACCTGAGATGGACTAGATGTGAACATTCCTTCACTCGAATTCATTATGAAGCCTTTTCAACACATTTTAAAACGTTTTTAAACCTTAAAATAGTTCAAATATTACAATCTAATCTCACAAATCTATAAGTCTTTGGATCTGCAAATATGTTTTGTACATGTCTAATATCTTTTTAATCTATTTGTTGTGTTGTTCTTTCACATAACTAAAGCTATATACATTTATTTTATTTAAAGTGAGACAGACAGAAACACAGACCTACTGAAAGAACAATAATACCAATAAAACCCAGCCTCTGAAAAGGAAGCTGGGTTTGTATTCACAGACAAAAATAAATAGATAGAGAAAGTCAGACTGGGTACAGTATGTTATAGTTATGACTTCATGCTGACATGGTGGTGACACACCAGCAGCTGTAGCACTGGCCTACAGTTCACCAGTGCAGATTGGTCTTCAGCACTGACCATATAAGGGCATTGTCCCTCTTACTCTTTTACTATCTGACTGACTGACAACTGACAAGGGAAAGGATGCAGGGAAGTGAGGCGCTCAGAGGCGTCAACCTCAAATGATCTGCAGTGCCATAAAGTTGTGTTCATTATCACCGCTCCACACTTCCCTGAATCGTAATGCATTTCACTTTCTTCCTGTCTCCTCCCACATTTTAATTCCAGACACTCTTTTCTTCTCTTTCTTACTTCCCTCTCTTGCCTGTTGTCTTCACTCTTTGTCCCTCTCATTACCGAATGTTCCTGCTTGACCGTGTATTCACCTCCTGTTAAGTAAGGAGGTCAGCGTGGACAGCACACACACATCTGGCTGTAGCTGGATTTCGCCACTTCGCTGGGAGTGTAAAAAGGAAGGTGTGTGTGTGTGTGTGTGTGTGTGTGTGTGTGTGTGTGTGTGTGTGTGTGTGTGTGTAAGTGGGAGTGACTAAAGCCGTCAGGGTGAGAGAGGATGAGGATGGGCCCGGCCTCCAGCTCCAGAGTCAGAGAGGGGAAAGCCCTCCCACAGGAAACCAGCACTCCACTCCACATGGCCTTTTAAGGTAAAAAACTCCCCAAAACTCTCCTCACTGGGGAATAGGGCTAAGATATAGTCACATTTAAAGCTACAGAGAGAGCAGGGAAAGCAGGATGGAAGCCTGAGTAAGGACACACTTTATGAAAAGTTAAACAGAACAAAAATTCAAGAAGTTTTCAATAACACCAAACTTTCTTTCATTTTGTAATGGAATTATACATAATGAATGCAGCCATTTTATGGAATGTGGTTGGCTATAACACACATTTTCATAACATTTCACTATCAGATCGTTTATGACTGAAGGCACACATTAGTTCTGGTCATGACTGTATCTTTATGGCAAAGCCAGTGACCTGCTGCACAGACATGAGAAACATCCACTGAGTCATATTAAGTGGAGAGGAGTGTGGGAAACAGACCCTCCACATGGGAACATTATCTGCAATTTAAAGCAACTGTAAACAAAAGATGTGTATGCACAAAGCTATTAGTGGAAATTGTTATGTATTGTCAAGAGAATTTCACAAGTTTTGGGCTTTTGTCTCTTTTGGTTCATTACAATCAGCATAAGTATTAAGTATATGTGAGCACATGACATGACTGTATTGTTGATTTAATTGCCACTGCTGCCAGATACATCTACCAAAAGATGTAATTATGTACAAATATTCACATGTGATGCCAGGAAGCTTTAATATATCTCATGACCTGTTCTGTGACATCTGTAACACTTCTGATGTTGTTTTTGCTGACAAAGGCCAGAGAGAAGTTTCAGCAGCATGGCTTGAGGGGAGGCAATGTCGGTCTGAAGTCCAGACTGATATATATCAACTACTATTTGATGGCTTTTAATGTATTTTCGTGCAGACGATCATGGTTCCCAGTGGGTGAAGCCTACTGCCTTTGGTGATTCACTGACCTTCCTCAGACATTCATGACCCCCTGAAGATGAGATGACGTGAGGCACTGCGTTGGCCAATTATGTGCTTTTACACATTCCTGGTGGATTACTCTATAACGTGAATGGCGTATGCTGTTTACCTCGCAATCGCTGCAAGAAAAGTGAAAACTAACTGCCACTGTGATCATTTTCTAGAGTTGTAAAAACCGGAGCATTATAAACCTCTGTGCGTCTGTGAAGCCTTTAAATTCATCGGTATGTTACTCAAAGTGAACCTCCTAGATCGAATTTCATGTCTCTCCGGTGCCTGAAGAAACACTTCCCCATCAGATCCGTGCCTTGTTTTAACACTGGGCTGAATGTATATTAGAGATAATGAAGCAAACTGATTGTTAACAGGTTACGATTGGCAGGTTGACACAAAAAAAGAACAAGACAGCTGGTAAAAGTTGTTAATCTCTGTAAATATTTATATCAAAAACAGGCCTCTGGTAATTCTTGGATTGAAATAAATTGTGTGTGTGTTTCCCTGACAGACTTTATTGTGTGACTCCTGCTTGCAGCGCTGCCCTAACGAGGGCATGACAACATATTAAGTCAACCCTCAGTTCCCTTCGCCTCGCCACCACCAAACACTGGCTGTGTGTGTGTGTGTGTGTGTGTGTGTGTGTGTGTGTGTGTGTGTGTGTGTGTGTGTGTGTGTCCTTGCGTTGGTGCTGCATCATCTTGCCCATTCTTATCTGGCCCAACATTTGCCTCTTTGACATTGCTCACAGAGGATGTGTAAATAAAGATCCCTGTGGTTGAATGGCTGTAATGAGAGCCTGTCTTACACCAGTTATTCAGATTGTTTATCACCTCATCACACTCATTCATGAGAGAGGGGCTGACAGAAAAAGAGGAAGGAGAGAGGAGGGTAAACATACAGTAGACCTTTTCTGGTGGCTGAGGACAGAGAGGAGGGAAAAGGGAAAAAAGGGGAAAATACGTATTTTACCTGACACCTGGTATGATGAAGTGGAAAAGGAAGACTATTGAAAACTATAATAACATTGTATTCTGAATTATCTCATATCTCATTATACCTCATTACATAGAAAGCTTATATGTTTCTCTGCAGCTTCCCCACAAAATTTGCATTTATTGATTCAATTTTTGGTAACATTTTATAATTAGGGATCAAACACATGTTTATGTAATGCACATGATTTTATGCATGTGTATGTAGTGCATAAACATGCTTTACTCCATGAATACATGTCGCATGTTCTGTATCATGAATTCCATTTGCTCACCATTAAGAAATGATCGGGTCACTATGAGTTTATACAATTTGTAAATACCTAACGGATCATTAATTCGTGAATGTTAACTCACACTAACGCAGTTACACAGGCATTTCAGATTCATTCATGTCGCTGCCAATAACCCTGCTTATTTGACATAATGGCCTTAAAAAGTTGATATGGCAAATTTTATAATTTTAGTTTAAAATATTAAACATTTAACAAACAAAATATCATCATGGTACCCTGTGATCAATCCTCAACATCTGTTTGAGAATTTTTTTTTAAAGTCGTTTTTCTGGTGATCTGATGAATGTACATCCTTCATTCAGTCCCCTTTTAGATCTTTACCAACTCCTGTAAAAACATCTCTCTTTCTTTAGCTGCTAATAGCTCCACTTTCTTCACCAGCCTGACGCTAACTGTATCTGCTGTTTGGTGCTTTTCACACAAAAAAAAAAAACTGCTGCCCGCTGTGGCTGGAGAACAAACCGTAAAGTTGAGGGCCGTAAAACCAAAACAATTAGCTGAAACAAGCTATAAAGCTCCATAGAGCTGAGGGGAACTGCAGAGTTGGGTAATAATTATCTGTGGGTTTGTCACTGCAAACAACCCCTTTCACACCATACACATTGGACCCATTGTTCATACAAAAACATTGATTAGTGCAGCTTTAAAAGCAAATTACATGCTGCAAAGGCTCTTTGAATATACTTTATGTACACAGTATTAAAATAGACCTCATGTCTTTTTAAAAGGTGACTATCCAAGGACAAAGATGTTAGCAGTTAAACAAAGCAACAAGGTTATCTAGGTGCCACACTTAAGAGCCCATGCAGGAAGAATGTATGACGTTATCTTGCAACCGTTCTTCTGATAGCTGCCAGCAGAGCCCAGCTATGTGAACCAAGAAGCACTACCACTGCCAACATAGTCATTAGTGGTCAGAGGTCACTGTATGAGTGATCAACACCCTTCCTGGATTAGAAATGAAACAAAAAGGAAGACGCGGTGCTGAGGAGAACAAGTGACGACTGTGTGAGAATCGTCTCTGCGGAACGCTGCTGTTAAATCTCACATGAAGTGGATCAAATCAAACAGCTGTTTAACATTTTTAATCAAGCTCCTTATCCAGACTCTAGTCTTACTGTAACTCCCTCTTGGCTGAACTTCACTCTCTCATACACCAGCACCTAATCCAAAACACTGTATTCAAGCCTTCAACTTTTACCTCCCCAAAACTCTCTCTTCTCACCCTCCTCCCGTGCTCCCTCCACTGGCTGCTCACATTAAAGTTTGAAATCCTAATACGATTTCTGACTGCTGGTTGCCGGCTCTTCCTGCCCTGCGGTAACCTGGACACCAGCCTGGCCTGCAATGTTCTCCCTTCTGATTTCCCAATGTGGGACTGAACCTCCCACCCATGTCAGGACACAACAGTCACTCCCTAACTTCTTTCTCTGTTGCACAGCTATCTAACTGTAAAACCACACTCACATTTCCAGTATCTTCCTCCTCCACTAAATACCAAACTCTTGTTCATCTTTCACTTATTTTGTACATAAACTATGTCAACGTTTTGAATGAGCAACCGAAGGAGATGAAAACACATTAGATATGAATGTCAGATGGTGCTACTGGCCATAGTGTGGGTGTGTGTGTGTATTTGCGTGTGGATGTGTTTTACCTTATTAATACGGACATAAACCTGATTACACAGTAACATTGTGGGGACTTGCCTTCCCTTTGGGGCCAAAATGCGCGTCCCCATAATGTAACTCATCACGTTTAACGGTGAAGACTTGTTTCAATGTTAGGGTCGGGTCAGTTTTAGGATAAGGTTAGGTAAAGGTTAGAATTAGGCTTGTGGCGGTTGGTTAGGGTTAGGGTCAGTCGCCAGGAAATGAATGTAAGTCAGTATAGTGTCCCCAAAAGTCAGGAGAAACACAACTGTGTGTGTGTGTGTGTGTGTGTGTGTGTGTGTGTGTGGTGGCTGAGAACAGGTCTATGTCTTTTTGCCTCGCCCACATACTGTTAGACATATGGCTTCATTTAGAGACCAATGGAAGGAGGTCATTTGTCATCAGTAATATAAACAAACGAGGAAACACACACACGCACACACACACACACACACGCACACACACACACACACACACACACACACACACACACACACACACACACACACACACACACACAGGCCTGATCTTTTTAGAGATGTTTATGCTATGTTGGCTGTTAAAATGTATCCTCTGTTTTCCCATTCATACAAATCATTTAAAAATCGGTTTTAAAGTTTTATTCTGTGTCAGCCTATTCTCCCTCTCTCCCTAGTAGGACATATTGCTGATTTCCATTCGTTGGGGTGTCTCTTTTACCCTCTCCTGTGCTCACTGTTTTCTCACAAAATGCAGTCCCTTTTCCAAAAGTGTGTGAGCAGCTCCCTCTTCTGGTCTTGCAGAGTATCACGAATGACGAGCGGACCACCAAACTGGCCCTGTTTGTTCTCTCTTAGCATCTTTTTGATGTTAATTCAGTGGGATCCATGTAGGAATACAGATTTCTTGAACAAATGCATTAATGGAGATTTAGCCTCTCTTATTGTCTCTCTCTCTCTTCCTGTGTGTGCTTGTGTCGTTCTCCTTTTTGTGTGAATGATGTGCTTCAGTGCCTGATGATGATGTGCCTGTGTTTGTGGAGCCTCTCTCCTCTTTCCAGGTTTCCAGGTTCTATCTATTTGGACCTGGAAGTTGCTTGACATGCTCCCGGATCCATTCTCCATATATGTTTTCAATTTATCTATAATTTGACTTTCTGATTGTCTATACTGTAATTTTTCTTGATAGCCTTGTCTGTACACATTAGATATATTGCACATTTTTGTTTTTCTCTCACAAATGTGTGACTTGTGATACTGGGCTATATAAATAAAATGGACTTGATTTGACTTGAAATGCACTCTCCACTCCATTTGGCTCCGATGAAAACATTTACAACGGCTAAGATGATCTCTTTGTTAAACAAAAAAATAAAAACAAAAAAATGACGATGTATTAGAATATGACTAATTTCTTATTTATCATCCATCACCTATCATACATTATTAATATTGTATATGCTGAATAGAGAGCATAAAGCCCACTTAAGCCGTTTTGACATGTCACAGTAGAAAAAAGTACTGCTGTAAATAACGAAATGAACAAAACTTGAATTCCATTTAGCTGCTTCAGTTTCGGGGTCCTGGAATTGGTCTTGTTGGCTCACTGTCACGGCTAACGGTAACACTTGGATAGTTAATGTTAACGATGGCACTGAAGCTCGGGTAAAAACACACAGAGGGAGAGTGACTTCATTCTCTGCTCAGACACTCCACAATATGCTTACATAGCGACAGTTGTTTGCTGCTATATTAATGTTCAATCTCCTTTTAAGTAAACAAGCAAAAACGGAAAATCTGTGTATTTCAGTGTGGGAGTACCAGAAGGAATCTGTGGTTGGACACATTGTCATCCTTTTTTTTTTATTGTAACATAATTCAACATGACACTGAGCATACTGCATTCCCAAATGTGTTAATGGATGTGTTTTAGAAAAGCATTTTACCTTGAAGCCATACCAATGACAGTTTATCCCGATGTTAGTTTAACGGGCAGAGACTGTTTCTATCTCTGCTGATAGTCCCCGCAGTTGTTCTGTAATCTTCTGTCCGTAAGATGTCGGCTGACTTGTTGTTTTGGGTAATTCATGACCTTAGGCCCAAGGTGGCAAAGAGTGAGATTTATACAAGATTAGGGTGAGAGCTTGGCTCTCACAAGACTATGAAGACTCACAGTTTAAAATCTACTGTGAGTCTTCCTAGTCTTGTGAGATGTCGAGGGATTTGAGATAGCGCTGTTTGCAGACTTTTAAGGCTTTACTAAATATCAATAAACAAACATTGCTGCAGGCAGATGTTTGCGCCCACCAGCCACAGTGTACGGGTCACTTGTCACCGTTTACCATGTCATGTTGACTTCATCCACTTATGTCATCATGATTAGGAAAGGCATAAAAAAAAAAAAAAAAAAATTATATAATGCAACAAGGACAATTTCAAAACTCTTTCAAAAACATTGAAAGGAAATCATGATTAAGATGTGCACAAACAATGAAAAAAAGAAATATAACTATATATGAATGAATAATCCATGCAGCTCCCTGGTCTTTATGCTTAATTTTTACATGCTTTCTCTAGGGGGAAGCAGTGCATTGCAAGTGGACTGACTTTTGCAGTAAAACTTGACAATTCAACTGGCTTCCTGTCTTCGCCTGAACTCAGAGATTTCAGAGAGTGAGGATTACTTTAACAAATATGCTAAACTTTCAAATGACTCCTAAATCTTTTGTTTGCTGCAATAAGGAATTAACAGTAATTTACTTCTAAATTTTGCACAAAAAAAATGTGTGACTTGTTAACATACACAAGGCAATATCTTGTTTATGATGACTTAACTGACATTTTTAACCATTAATTGTATAGATGTATGATACATGGTCACATTCAGCAAATGCTTTCCAGAGTGTGCTATCAATACTTTTATCCTACATTTGGGTTAAATCCATATTTCCGGAACTACAATGCAGAGCCATGTTGAATACTTTGACAGTTTCTCATGTAAAGCACAATAAGTGTAAAAAAAAAGGGCACAGCACACTGATTTGGAAACAAATTGATTAGCATAATGGACAAACATACATTAAGCCCTTTGAATGCCGAGTGTATCAGCTGTCAGAGATTAGGCGAAGGCATCACATGCATCAATAACGAGACAGAGATGGATGGCAGCTTGCTTATCTGCTTAGCTCAGATCTATGTCAACGCCTTGAATACAATGCACTCATTATGGTGTGTGACACAGACTGGATATTGTGTGGTGCAAAGGCATGAAGAAAGGGAAGGCTGCGGCCCTTTGTGAAGTGGGTCATGTCCATGAAGGGGTTACCAGTTGGCTGTGTCAGCAGAATTATGTGATTATAGCCTATGAACCCTCAGAGAAGCAAAGAAACCTGCTAACGGCCCTGCAGTCGCACTAATTATCCCATGATCCTTTGTCTGGCACTAAATACCAAGACGTTTTGGGGTCAGATTGGATGTCATGTGTAGTGTTGGTTTGAATTAGCCTCAAACGCAACAAGAAACCCCAATGAAAACATTTCAGTCAAGCGGTGAGCAAATCTCATGAGAGCTTCACATCCTGCAAAACCCAAAAGTAGGAACAAACATGAATCTTGAATGCTGAGCAAAGAATGCATATGTGGACGCATTCCCAGGACTGACGGGATCAGTTACATGCATGGTGCGGCGTTAAAATAATTTTAAATACATCATGTAAGAGTTTGCCATTATGTCCATACATACAACATATCCATGTATTTGGGAAACGATTTTGAAAAAAACATTGATTTGACCTCTAAATGCCTTATCTTTCAAAATTCTGGTATTCTAGCTCTTTTAAATGTGCTTAAGTCAGGCAGAACAACTTTGAGCCTAACAATAAATGCTGACATCAAATCTTTTTTTGCAAGAACAATCTTCAAGTCAACGCACTATAGTCACCTTTCCACACTTCAAAATAAACATAATTACAGGAGAAATAAAGGTTTAACACGGGCTCTTCATAAGGTGTAAAAGTTGTGCAAGTGTTCAATGTAAAATTGCAACTTTTCATGACATGTTCATTTTATTGTTATGTTGTTTATAGATGGGTTCACATGCAAAACCTCTTAAAATAGCCAAACTCATTAAAACGCTTAAAACATTGTACTCTGGTGCTCACAAAGGACAACATGAGTGATACACGAGGGTGTCAAATTGCAAGTAGACAACTTCCATATGGGAATGTGAGTGCGAGTGCATATTTGTACCAGCCTATAGGCTACCCACGAGTGTGTCTGAATCTGTGACGTCATGGCTTCGATCGGGATGATCCCTTCCCGGCCAATCATTGCGAAGCAGGAGTTTTCTGGTGGAGGCAGTCAGTGGATGATTAAAGGACGAGGGAGGTTAAGCACTAAACCAGGCTGTAAAACATTGACCTGAGGGATTAAGTCAGTGGTGTAGTATGTGGTATTGCAGAACCTGTCTACAGGCCCCCGAGTGTGACACCTGTTGCCAGACATGAGAGGAACTGTTATAGATAGAGGATGCTATGTCATCGTCTTGACGACAGTCAGGTTACACATCACATAAAAAATCTGAATAAAATGTCCTCAATAGATCAAGGTTGTAAGAAATGAACAGAACTCAGTGAGTTAATTATGTAAGCCAAGATGGATCACACCAGAACACCAATGAGATCATAGAATACTTTTTAATGTAGTTTATACTTTTACTGGATTCTGGAACATTTCTAATTATAATCTTATCATAATTTGTAGAGTATACATTTTCTTTCAATCTGTATACAGTCAATGTGGTTTACTGGTATGTGGTTTTCAATAACTTTACTTGCAGCACAAAGCCCTAAATTATAAGCACCTAATGGATTCTTCTTGGACTCAGGACTGACACAAACTGGATTCAGGAAAAATGTACTAGCTAAAGTTTAGTGCTTCTTTGATGCTTGCTAACACACAACGCACCCTGATCTTTACTCTATAGTTTCTCCTTATTTTCATGTTCAGCAAATATTTGCATCCATCAAAGTGGCTTTTATGTTAAGTAGCATAACCTTTGTTTAGATTGCTCTCATTTCCAGATCAAATTGTGTCCCATTTCCTCTTGAGCGTTATTGTTCCTCAAAATGAACAAAAAAAACCCCACTAAATACCTTTGACACAGTGTGAGTCATACAAATGATTCCTTCCTTCCTATATTTGAAACCATTTGGGGACTTTCTCTACCACACAAATGTCTATAATAAGACTTGTGGGAGGCAGTTTCCTTCGTCAAAAAATAAAGAAAACTCATAAAAGTTCAAAACTTAGCATTCATTATTAGTATCATTATTATGATGAAATGCAAGTTCACCAGTGGCACAGCTCGAGGGAAATGTCTGTCATGTCTGTCAGTTGGGCAGTTCACCACTTTGTTCCAGGCTGAAATATCTCAACAACTACTGTTATTACATTTTCTGCAGACATGCATTGTCCCCAGATGATGAATCCAAACTACTTTGGTGATCCCCAGACTTTCCCCCTGACATTTGAGGTTTATAGTGAAATGTCTCAAAATGTATTTGATCGATAGCATAAAATGTGTCCCCTTCAATAATCAGACCAAAGGTTATATATTTTTACATCCCCATTAGGGATGCAAAACTATTTTGTAAACATACGAACCATTCAATGATGTACCAACTAAACCATGAGTTTGTTGAATCATTGCACCACTCTACAGACCTGCTATATATTTGATGTGGTGACAAAGACAAAGAGGCAATTATCTGAACATAGGCCGACCTGACTATTAGGTAGTCTGCCTTATTTCATGTATAAAATCAGTGTTATAGCTTCATTTAATATCAAAATATCATTCATTACTATCAATCAATCAAATCAAATCAATTTCTCTATTTTGGAGTCACATTGGACACATTGGAAATGGTTATTTTTCTTCTCCCTAGTGTGCAAAACAAGCCAAACCAAACCAATTCCATGACCGAAAAAACGCAATACAAACTAAACTGTTGTTGAACCGTTGCACACCCATTTCCCCTTAGCATCAGCTGTACTTTGTGTTTCGTGCTTAATAGTAAATGGACATGGTAAATCAGAAAATTCTATTAGAAATAAATACAGCATTGAAAATTGGTTTAGAGATCATTGGGCATGACTGTTAGGCTCTTGTGCAGTGCTCTGTACCCTAAAACAGGTGGTAGGCCTATTACATGAAAAGTTGCGCTGCACAAGACCTGGAATCCCCCCTACAATTGTAAATTACTTTTCATCTTTACCACACCACTCTTACTATTTCAGTAGAAATCCTCCTCCAACTGTATCTCAAAGCCTTCCTTTAATTGTGCAGATACTCCTAATATGCTAGCAAACAAGTCTGAATATGTCTTTCTACTGTCAGTGTTCTTAACTTCTTTGGGTTGAACTTCCCAACCAGTCACATTCCAGTGTGGGAGGACTACAGGTACGAGGCTGCTGAGGAGAAAGGTAAAGTCAGAAGGGATGTAAAACGAGACGGGTGTGAGCGAAGGAGAAGAAAGAAAAAAACAGTGTAGGGGTAAAAAAAACAGAAACACACCAATGAGAAGACCATGGGGGTTCAACAATACTGGCTGCTGCTGCTGTTGGTCGACTGCCATGAACGGATTACAGGTAGTGTCGTGGTGGAGTGTGTGGATTAGTGTGTGCGTGTGCGTGTGTTTGTGTGTTGGAATGAGAGGTATTTCCTCACCTGCACCCTAAATAATGTGAGGTTGTTTGAGGTTGTATAGCCGTGTGTAATGTGTGAGAGTCAGTCTGTGTGGGTGTGCATGTGGATTTGCTTGTGTGTAGTTTTTGGCTCCTATGGTGGACTAGCCTCTTCTGGGTCCACACGTGTCAACTTGTCTTCTCTGGAATGCTGGCACAGGAGGCTTCATATAAAAACCTGCGTGATGTAGACATAATAGTTGTCTTACTCAGTTGTGATTAATGTCGTTCATACGTTTATTAAGGATATAGGCAAGTGTTATTCACTCAGGAGGGGCGATAGTGACTAACACCTTGTATAGGAGACCACAAGCCTCTTCCAAAGATTTCTCCGGTTAGTCAGCACTTTCAATCAACACTCAGAAGATGACAGATCAGTCACACAGCGTAAAGGCAGTCCATAATTGGTCTGACGTGTATCCACTGGGCAAAGGAGTGTGCTCCTCAAATTCCATGTCAATCTGAACATTGTTCTTAGGACTAGTCACAGATAAACAAAAACAAACAATTAATCAAACATGTTGCCAGTTCAATAAAGCTTTTACATTTGCAATATTAAACATCAGCATCAAGTGCTTTAAATTTGTAACAACCGTAGCTTGCTTGCACTAAATATGTGAAGAGAAACTTAGAGAAACTTATAGAAGTAATGCAGAAGCACATGGATTATTATCACTTTAAGTATGACTGCAATGTAGACTGCAATTAGTATGTTTTTCATTATCAATTTGGGTTAATGTATTTTCATTAACACAAATAAAAGGTTGTAATATGTTCTGTGTCTGATATTAGACAGAATAGTCAACTTGTTATGCTCTGTTTCCATCTTCAGTCTGACTTTGCCTCCACTCTAATCAATTTGGGGGCTTTCTATTTTTGCCAACCAATCACTAAAGACCAACGAATCTGCTTGAAACAAACACACTTTTAATTGGACAGGTGATGTGTTGCCGTGACAACATACTTTATGACAGTGTTTAAAGAGTGCTGGGGAGCGAGTTAAAGGATAAACTTAAAGAAACAGAACTAGCCTGCGATGTTAGGGGATATTAAGAAGACATGCCTTATATGTGGAATGAATTTGTTAATCAACAGGGTCACATCATATTCAAAACCACAATTCATCAGCCCAGATTCAGATGTCGAAATAATTCTCCCGTATTTATGCCTATTTTGTGAGGATTTCTATGGATGTGTTAGATTACTTGTAAGGGTTACATATTTGTATCACAATGTATTATAAAGACGTGGCAGTCAGAACTAAATGTTACGGTTTCATACACAAATGAAAAAGGCTAGAGAAGAGTAGAGAAGAGGGGTTTTGATCGGCCAACAAAGACTCCACGGAAAAAGAAGCTATGCCAGAGTCCCAGCTCAGCATCTTGTAGCAGCACTGCATAGGTAAATAATACATTTTTCACAGACATCAAAGCAGAGTGCTGCTTGGATTTCAAAGTAATCTGTACTTTTAATTGATTCATAACAACCTCGATATTAGTGTCAATGTTGTCGGTAGCAGTCTCTCACCAACGGCTTGAGAACAGCGTTGGTCCCTCCCATGGCACTGATTGAGTAATTGGCACTCATTAGTTCGATAACTTTCTCATTGAGAAACCGTTGTTTCATGTAACAATGACAGATGATTCAGTCGACTTGGACTTGTAAAGTTAGTGGATTCAAAGCGTTAGACCAAGGCAAATCCAATTTACAATATCCTGCAAATATATTCTGTGCCAGTGTTTAGATCAAAGAGCATAATAAATAACCCTGTAAAAATCAATAAGGTGGTTCTTTTCCACACAAATAATCAGTTGTGACAATTTTTGGATATGTTGTTTCTAAATTTACTCATTTATTACATTTTTCAAGAAAAAAAATTAAAGGATATAAGTGAACTAATAAATAAATAAATAAGTTACCAACAGCAAAATATAGTAAATAGCTTGACAAGAGATCTTAATGTTTTATTATTGTCCTCAATAGTTCCCAAACCTTACTAACTAATCTGACGTAATGCTGTGCTTAATAATCCCAAACATCTTCAGAGAGGAGATGGATTATTCATCTTTCAGTTTAATGTGAAATTGTGTGATTGAGTATTGTTTCTAGACATTAACATGTACAAATTTTGGAAGTATAACAATGTGTCATCTGCATAAAGGCTAATTTTATGATGAGAGGCGTTGCAGCAATTGGTTCAGTGAAGACAATAAACATACAAGGTGAAAGTGGGCATCCTTGTCTAGTTACCCTGTGAGGTGTGAAGCTCTGTAAAGTTACTGGAAGGTCTTCCTTTCCAACAGGTGCTGTGAGTGGCATCAGTCCATATATAAAGCATTGGGAGAGCTTGTCTTATGACAGGGAAGAGCTTCACAGGAAGCACCTGAGAGCCAGGAGAGCCTCACACCCCCATGAACAAACACTGCAGCTGGACTTGACTGCTTTCCACAGGTAACTTCAAAGTTTGCAATTGTTTTAAAAGCCACAGTCTGGCTTAATGTACCTCATTCTCCTGTTTTAACTCTTTATTCCTGTTCCAAAACCCATAGCGCATGTCAACAATTAATTTTCCACAATTTCCTGCTGTTGAAATTTACAAATTAAAGCTTTGTAATTCCTCCAGATTACAAAGCTTTGACCACATATGTGAGCTGTGTGTGTTTTTGTTTCATGCAGAACCTTTCGTCTGCATTTGAAACGCAATGCAGCAACATTTTCCGAAAATTTCATGGTAATCAGTGAAAATGGTTCCACGTTGGCTGACCTCTCCCACATATATTCAGGAACACTAAAAGGTGGGTATGACTGGGATGTCTGGCCCACCAGTGCTGGGAAAAGTTTACCTGCAATTTAAGTCTAAGTTAATTTACTGGTATAAAAATGTTTAATCACCTAACATCAACAGTCATTTATCTTTATGGTTTCCTTTTTTTTGGGGGGGTGAGTTTTTCCTGTAACGATATGTGGCTCCTCGGGACAGTATGTGTACAGATTGTAAAGTGGCAAAACATTACAGATTTCTCAATCTTGCCTCATGTCTCACCTGTTGTATCTCTGTGATGTCTGTCTTTAATCTCAACATTTATTTTAGTCTCTTATCTATTTATTCTGTTTGTCTCTCTGTCCTTTTACCTCAGTTATCTCTGTTCACTTTCACCTCTCTGACCCTGACGTGTCATCTCTCTTGACCTGGTCTTGCAGGTGAACAAGGTTCCTGCCATGGCTCAGTGTTACAGGGTCAGTTTGAGGGAACCATCCATACAGACAACGGGACCTATCACATAGAGCCAATAGACAGATACACCATCAGCCCAACAGATCACCACTCTATAATCTACCACGAGGATGACATGGGTAAGACTACCTCCCGTTTTCCACTTTAAAAATGAAACTTCAGAACATGTCTCTGCATAGATTTTCAAGTGTCTGTTGGCTCTGTAGTTGCATCTATCTGCCACCAGTGAAACCTCCAGACCTCAGTTGCTTTTCATGACCATTTGTGATGATGACAAGAGCACAATAAGAAATTCCTTTTTGTAGATCTCCCCCAACTCCCCAATTTGATGCATGGCCCTCTTGGCAGTCTCATTCAAAGACAAACAACGACACCAAAATGCATATCCTTCCTTCCTGTTACTCATCCTCATTGCTCTGTTCCCACACAGAATCTGTTCATTATCTGCAGCCTCTCTATACAAACTAAGGTTACCAGTGGTCGATGAATTATCTTTACCCTTAACACGTAGAAAGAGTGGAGTTATATATTGTACCAGCAGAATCTATTTAGAGCTCAGTGGGGGTATTAGCACCCTTGCTGGGCACAGGCCAAAGAAAAGATAAACCAAAGATGGTGTGACTTTTGAAGAAGGGGGAGGAGAGATGAGGGATGAAGTAAGGAGGAAGTTATAATGGTGAAAGAAGAGGGGGAAGTCACTTTATGGTTTGGCCAGATGGCAGTCATCAGTGAGAGCTGTCAAAATGTTCTTAATATTTGTGTGTGTGCGTGTTTCTATCTGCGTGTGTTTCTCTGCCTGCACAGGAATACACATTGGAATAAGATTATTTCCAAGAAAGCATTTTCCTGGAAACAGTGCAGATGGTGCCAACCCCTCCCCCCCCCCACAATCCCCTCCCCATGTTCGTCCTTAAATCTACACAGACTCTATGGCTGCCTTCCTCCCTTCGCTTTCCGCCATATTTTCAACCCCTTTCAAGTCTGTAGCAATATTTGCATGAGATTACGGCTGACAACATCCTGCTCTTTCATTCACAGGCCTGCATATCTGCAGGAAACTGTCAACAATTTGGCACATGATATTTCAATAAGCAAACAATGCGTCCCTACAAGTGTTAAATTAGGACCCACAGGGGCTGACATAATGCATCTACTCTTGTGCCTATTTCCACTTCCCGTGGTTGTCATCTGGGGGAAACAAAGGTTGTATAAGGATCTCTCTCTCCCTTGGGATGTAGGATGCCGGGAAGTCTCTCAGTGTCCCTGGTTTATGTGACTTTCCGTTTGAAGTTCAGCATGAAAGATGGGTAACTATTAACCTCATACTTTATTGAGGTAAAGCAAGAGTAACACACATACTTAACTCCAGGGCTATTAATTAACTGAAAGTTAATTTACAGTAAGAAAGTAGTTTGAGTTAAATTAGAGAGACAGACAGAGTTTAGTGTTATGTTGTATGTCGGATTAAGATTATTTTTCATTTGAGCAAACCAATGGGGCACTTGAGGGTACTTAGCCTGACCAAAGGGTCATTCGTGGGGCACTTGGGCAGTGACATTAGGGCAGAAAATATCCCACTGCAGTACAGACATATCCTGGTTTAAGAAGAGGCATTTCAATACTCAATGCCTTTTTAAGCCAGTGTTAGGTTTCCCCCCAAGAAACCAAACTTCCTAAAACAGGAATACAAGGAAATGTTACTTTGTTAGTCTGTTGCTCAAAGATACTTTCACTGTTTTCAAGCTGGAATGAGATTCAACAGAGTCTAGCTTAAGTAGGATTTTTTTGTGTTTTTTTTACATTAATCTTAATAGTAGAACTAGTTTCCAACAGCTGCTGGGAAGTCGGGACTGAAATGTGACAAATTGTTTTCATTTGGGAAATTGTTTTCTTTTCCAGGCAAGTCTTCCACTGATAGTTCAGCAATTTGTAATTGAAATGGAATGTCATTGATTTCATTTTAATCACCAAAAGCAAATTCGGCCAAACAGACCAGAAACGAGTATCTCCTGTAGTGTGATGGAGAAGAAAGAGACGCAGAAACAAACTGGGAAAGAGGGAACAAGTAGAAGGGTCTGGAAGTAATTCAGTGGGTCGACGCCCGGCACTTAGGCCTTCACATCCACCTCTACCCCCACGGCTCACCCCCACGGCTCACCCCCACACATGCATGCCATGCATAGTACGAATTACTGGTTTGTGATTGGCTAGAGGACTTTTGTAGAATGGTGTGATCCAATCACGTGCCTGTCCCTCATTGTAAACCCATATCTGATCCAGGGATCTTGGGAGATTGTACTGCTGAATGAGCGTTTCACACGCACCTTAATGCACATGCACACATGCAAAGACACTATGCATTACTCCTTGAAGTTCTTGTGGATCACAATTACCTGGTCGAAACATTGCCTGATTCTGTCACTCTCATATTACTGCAAACGACATGTGAAAGTGATTATCATGTCATGTGATTCTACTGTAAGTTGGGGAATTCAAAGCCCCTTTTTGTGCATAGGATTGGAGCTGGAATAGTTTGTTTTCTGTACATAAGAATCCCACTGAATTTTTAAACATTATTATGTAACATTTTGCAGCAGTCTACTTTACTTTACATTTCATTCTTTCCTCCATATTCACTTGCAGAGTCCCCACAGTCCCTTATTGTAAACCTAATACACTGGCTCCTTGCATTTAGAGGAATTTCTTTGTCTTTGTCACTGTAAGAAGACGGGCCAATTCACACATTTGCAATGCCTCCCTTGACAGCAATCCTATCGTTATTGCATAAATCTGAACGAGGCAGCCATCCCAGAGGTGTTGCAAATCGCAGACGATGGTGTTGTTTTAGTGAACTCCCTTCACATCGTTTTCTACAGGCCGCCCAATGGCTCCCACTCCAGACCACAATGCTGATTTCCAAATATGGTTCCGTTAAGGAACCAATTTCAATTGATTTCTGCACTTTTTGTTTTAACTGAAAAGTATCGTTCACTTTTGTGATCTTAAATCCAGAAAATAGTATACTATGCCTCCAGGAAACAAGCCTATCGTCTCTGATATGACTGGGGTTATAAAGCAATAATTGTGACTTAGTGCACCGGTTGAGTAAACAAGAGAAGCACATGATCCAGCATCTTTACTTTGTGTCAAACACAGGGACTTACTTTGTTACAAGATCTCGAAATCCCAGGAAAGATATCAGGAAACATCACAATAACACCCAAATGCTCCAAATTAAAATCTCTTCATTGATTTGACACAGTCTCCCATCTGAAAATGACTATTTGATAAGTATTTCCTACATTTTACCAAAGCACATGGGCTCCTCTTGGGCCCTAAAAGAGTTAATATCTGTAATATGTGGGATGTTTCAATCAGCATTCCCACCCTGGCCATTGCTCCTGGTTAAGCACACACACAATGCAACAGGTTGTACCGTTTCAGCACAAACAACTCTTTTTTTCAGACTGTGACGCCTGCGCCTGGTCTACATCATTGCTGTGTTTATTTGCGAGCTAACCTTTGCTCCAACAAATGAACAGTAGTGGGTTGAACCAAACCTGGTGTTTAATCTCTGTTCAATTATTTATTATGATTGGCAAACACTGTATTATTTGGGACTCTGTACACTCACAATAAAGTGAGTCACTGAAGTGTTGCAAAAATGAAAAATGTTCACGAACTGACGGAACATGTTCAAGGACAAGATTACAGGTGATAGTGGTTCAGCCCGCATCTTTGTGTGTGACTGAAGGAGAGTGTGACGGCCCTCTGGCCTTGTTTGCTCTTCCTTTGCAGCATTGTGTATTTTGAAGGCAGATCTGTCAACTTTTGTCCCTATAAAAGCAAATTCTTTTGGGGGGGTTATCATTTTTCTCAGCAACACCGATATATTTCCCCCCACACACACACATTCACTCACTTACACAACTGCATTTACTGCCATCCACATCTCATCTCTTTTTGAGATCTAATTTGTTTTAGTAAATAAATCAGTCAATTTAAGTGCATTTTTGGTGTCTTTCCCTTTGTCTGCTAGGGCGCTTCTTACCAGTCTTGACAAGAGACAGATGACAAAGAAGATGAGACAAAAAGGAGACCGAAAAATTAACAAGTGTCTCTGCTTGTTTTTGTGTAGTCTTACCATCAATGAGAACTGGCACTGATGGATTCTGTGGTGCAGAACATCTGAACCTCCTCACCCAAAGCCTCAGACCAGCTGAGGTAGGGCAGTCCGGACATCACCTCAGTGAAAGTTCACACAAAAACACTTACGCACACTCTGCCTTGCTTTCTTTTTCTGTCCTCACCCAAATCCATTTATAGAAAATTAATTCACCAGTGGGTCTGATTCATCTGTAAATATAACTGACCTTTTTCATGAGCGCATTCATTCTTTTGGTCACTTTTATTTAGCCTGTTGAGTCACCAAGAGCAAATTACAGGATTTAACTCCAGCAAGATGCTATGACAGTCGCAGGAAATGATGTGTAAGATACAGAAAGCTTAAACATGAGTTGCCACATTTACAGCAAAAGTTGTAGAAAGTATAAAACTGCAGATCCAAACCAATTAAAAGAGACTGTAATTATAAAACCAGGTGTGATGCAATAAACATCTGCCAAATCCATGTGGCTAGTTTCCCCTTTGGGATTTATTCCTAACCTTTGACCAACTAGGTGGTGGTCCCAATGTTCATAGTAAACAATGGATGTCGGGACATCGGTATGGACCCATTTTTAGCAGCGTGCTTGTTGGTGTCGATCATTTCCACTGTTAGGGTCTTGGAATGGTCTGAACAGATGCTGTTCCAAGTGGTGCGTCCATGTTGTGTTCTGGTGTCTACATGTCCCACTAGGACATGCGGCGTTCCAGTAATACTGACATTGAGTTTTGATGTTTCAATACACACATACTCAGGGCTTTATGACTTTACATCTGCAAAATAAGGATGAATATTCAAGAAATCTAAGTACATTGCAGGTAATTTAGCAGGATTTAGAAGGATTCTGCCTTCTACAATGTGTCCCCTTTAACCTATTCAAAACAGCCCTATTTTTTAGGCCAAAAATTGCATACACATACTAAAAAGAGTATATCTCTGCAACCACAAGGTCTGTTTGAATAATTTTGGTGTTATTATAAAGGGAACACTTTTGATATTTGTTCAGATGTGTAAATATCAGTATATATGTTACTGGTCAAGAGTAAATTAAGATGGAACACAGCAAAAATGAAAATAATTCAGGTTCGCCTGAAAAAAAAAAGAAGCACTTTCAGGATGATTATCTCTTTGGAATGATGCAGGTTTAAGATCTGTGCAGGTGTAATTCCTCCTTCTTCGTGTCTCTGCCATGTCACCCACAGGCGGCACCAGCGAGCCGGTTGAGGAGAACTGTGGATGAGTCAAAGACCAGCTGCCTGCTACACATCCATGCTGACCACCTCTACTACAAGAAGTTCAAGTCCGTTGGAGCAGTTTTGGCTCAGGTGAACGGTTCAAATCTGTTCTCATCATTTCTTGGTTTGACTTTGACAAGACATGATGGTACATATGTGATACACACTTAGACAGCCATTTTTATTGATCTGCTGGTAAAAGGGTTAAAAACAAAATGGCAATCACTTATAGTCATATTTTTCTCAACACAAAGAAGAGCCCCCCCACCCCACCCCCCCCCACATAGATGCTGCTGATACCCGAGCTGCCCAATGTTTCGGGACCCAGAGAACACAATGTACTGCGGAGCATATCCAGTGTAATGGAACGTGCAGCAGGAGCATCAAAACATAACAGGATTTCCTCGCCGAGTTTACAACCCTGTCCCTAAATACAGTGTCCAGGATTTTGGGTACATGGTGCTGCAATCAAAGTTCACATGATGTAATTCTCAGTCCCACAATCTTACCTCAATGAAACAAGTGAAACTATGTGCAGGGAGTGTCATTTGGCGCTAGATCAGCTTTCTTATTTTGTCTTTTTTCAAAATACTGACCAAAAAGGTGATACTGAATTTAAATTTGTTTAATGTTAAATTGCCCTTCTTTTTAGCTGAACTGACCTAATATGAGCAGTCTGTGTACTCAGTTAGAGTCTGTTAACAGATGACATAGTGAAATATTTAAAGAGCTCTGATTAAAGGAGCCGTTTGCTGGGACAAGGCAGGAATTTTTATCTTGATTGAAACTTGTTTTTTCTGCCAGTTTTCCTCTAATTCCCAACATCTAACGACCAAAAGGAAATGAGAGGGAAACAACTTGTTTTGAAGTAGTACATTATTTACCATTGAGATATTCAACAATACTATATAAAGGACCAAACTGTTGCCGCTGCGAGGCAGAATAAAGCACCACATGCCAGTGCCTGCACAAAGGCGCGCAGCTGTCACATCGCAGCAGTAGGGAGCCCTCTCGCTCTCTGGGGACATGGTGGCACATGGATTGCAGACATTTGGCCAAATAAGGTTCTGTGCCAGGTGTAAAAGGCCTGGCACGGGGCCGCCAGTCCACATGGTGAACAAGCAGGACCGGTCACCTCCTCTTCTTCCCTTCAGCTGAACCCAGCAGCTCCTGTATGTGCCTTCAGCATAGAGTAACAACGCTACAGGTGCCACACCAAGGTCAAGCTGCAGATATAGTTAAAAGTACAACATTGTGAAATGATACAATCTGATTTGATCTGTTGCATTTAATTCACTCTGTGAACTCTGAGGTGGTCAAACATTTTTACCCCCTTGTCCTGCGCTCTTGACCTTTGACCTTATTAGAGCAGCAAAATGTCTGCAGCGAGCCTCAGAGCTTCACTGAGGAGGTCGGTGGGTAAAAAAGCGTTAGTTTGATCTTTAGAAGAATGCTCTTTTTTCAGCTCAAGTGGCACACAATCCCGAATTTACAGATGCAAAGTTGATGAGGTTATTTCCTTGTTTAAACTTTGTTTTTGTGTTGGCTGAGCGGCGATGAACTCAGCTTTGAGTGACATACTGGGTTAAAAGCTACGTGCCTGCTGGCGTGCCTGCATTGCCTCAGTGCCATGATAAAGATAACCTTCTGTGTTGAAGTTTCTCTGTCTGAACAAAGCGCTTGTCATTGGGGTCAGAGGTCACATGAGATGCTATCCTGATATTTAGTTCAGCCCCATACTGATTTGGGAATCTAGTGACTTAACTTCAACATAAATACTTTTGTAACTTTCCCTAAATTAAAACCAATAAACAGTATTTATTATAACATTCCATATTTGCTACGAATTAAAAACATCACAGATGTTTAATTTGATTCTTTTTTGATTAATTCTCAGCGTCTGATCCAGGTTCAGTTTGGAACAAGTTTCAAATCTGTGATGTTTTTAAATAAAACACAATTATTCTCTCTGGCCTTCCTCCTGCTGTCCATCCTCTCATCACCTTTTCCACCTTAAACACACACACACACACACACACACACACATACACATACACACACACACACTTGCTGTTGTCTCTGGTTCAGTGCCAGACCTTTGTTGCACCGGTTAAGAAAATACACCGTAAGTGATGCCGTGGTGTGATCTTTGAGATCTTTAAATAGACAAAATGCTGTTGTCACAATCTCTGCTGACCTGGTTTAAGTGTCACCTAAGGTGTGTAAGGTGTCAGTATTTACATTTAGGGATGATCCCCGCAGGCTCTACTGTATGTTAATGTACTGCTGTATGGACTCAGACCTTCACATGTGACTGGTTTGTAGCCGTCTCTCTGGATGTATGAACCGCTGTTCCACCCACGCTGGAAAACACTTTGTGGATTTACGGATTACCTCACGTGGTCCGTTAATTAATCATGATCAAAACTTGGTCGAGGATGTATGGGTTTAAACCATCGGATAGGTTGGGCAGTTCAGAGAGAGTCAAGTATATTGTCAAAAAGATAAAATGCTAAACCTACTGTGAAATACTATTTTGTGACATTTTACTTCCGTCTGGTGCTACGGTGGTCCTGAGAAGTCACTGCGACTTGAGAAAACAAATGTAATACAAAGATGACATCTTCACCAATTTGGTGAATGTGTTTGTCATTTTGCTGTCAGTTTTTCTAAATGCTGCATATGTGATATCAAATTGAAGAAGATACTATGTTCTTCATTTGCTTGTGTTTTGTCCAGCTGTATGTGTTTTTCAAGATGCTTTGTGTTCTCAGGGCCACATAAACTTCAGCCACCCAGCAACTACTCTGTACGAAACAGGAGATGTCATTGATTGTTTTCTCCCATAAACGTAGGTTGGCTCCTACATACAAGCTGTGAATGACATCTATGACAAGGTGGACTTCGATGGAATCAAGCTGCTCAACTTCAGAGTTAAATCCCTCCAAGTAAGATCCTTCTGAACTCAAGTAATGACTCCCTTGTGCCGCATCTTAGGGATGTCAAGATTTTCACTTCACGATTTATTACAGCCCAAATAATTAACAATACCCAAATTTATATGCTATCAATTAAATCATTTTTTTTTTTGGCAAATGAATTACACTCAAAATTCAAGTATATGGAGGCGGAGAAAGTCTGTAACAATATTATTTACACACTATTATCAGATGTGTATTACTAACATGATCTCAATATTTCATTTTTTGGGTGCCGCACCTCAGATGCAGTTCTCTGATAACTCCATACATCACATTTTTCTTGAGGGAAATGCATCAGATGGTGCATATGGGTGCCAGTGGTAGTCAAACTAGGACAGACTGTCAGCCACAAAATTATTTTAAATGACTGACACACAATGCTAACTTTCTTGGAGCTGTGAAGGAGGTATGTAAAGTGAGCTCCTTGTCTCAACTCTCTCCAGGTGATGACAGAGGAAGATAAAAACGATCCTCTGAACCCTCTGTACATCGGGCCTGAGAAACTGTTGAGTCTGTACTCCGAGAACAACTGGGGCAACTTCTGCCTGTCCTATCTGCTCACTGACAGAGACTACAGCGGAGTGCTGGGGCTCGCCTGGGAGGGCAAAGAGGGTGAGTCAAACTCACTGTGACACAATTGCACGGAAATCACAAACACATGCACTCACACATACTGTCTATATACAGTGATTTGCATATTTGTCTCAGAGCACTGAGGTCCCTAAAATCTGTAAGGTTTAAAACAAAGTCACACTGTGCAGACAAACATTGTTCAAACTCATGCATAAGATGGTGCACAAGGAATTAAGAATATTTTCACTTGATGGAATAATGGAGACTTGAAATGCAGTCGGATTTAATTTTTTTACAGTCTAAACATCATATAGCTTGTGATACAGCTTGACATTATGGAATTAGATAATCTAGACCCTAACCCTAACCTATCCTAACCCTGGAAACAACATGGGGGAAATGTGTGTTAGTAGGTTAAATTACCGTAACCTAAAACCTTCACCTAAACTTAGCTTGAACTTAACTTTTATCAAAATAACTGTATTGCTGTACCTTGAACAAAAATATTTTAACCATAACCCCCATACATAACCCCCATACAAAACATAGCTAGAAAGGTGTGGTGGAATTTAAATGTTATTTATTGAAAATAGAGTTATTAAAAATGATATATGTAGGAGTTAGTGGACATAAGAATACATTGAACAGATGTAATAATGTTTTGCTGCCCTGCCGCTCTGTTTAAATCTCTGCATGAAACTCTGTTGATCTGTCAAAGTGCAGCTCCTTCTCTGGCACCCAGGTGTCTCAGGCCTTCATTTGACACAAGTTCACCAGAGGCCACGTTCAACACTTCTAGACACACTCACAGTTTGCACAAAGCAGGTGTAAACACTGCCCTGCCTGTCTAGTTCATTAGTGGGGTCAGTTAAAGCTGGAACAGATGTACAAACTGCAGTAAAAATGCATCAGAGAAACTCACAAAACAATGTTACTGAATTTAATAATAACTCTGATATCTGACATTTTATTAAAGAACAATGTACATTATTTGCTTCAAGATTTGAAATGCAAACAAAATTCAGAAACTTCATCAGTCATCTCATATATTTAGGACATTATAGTTCCATGACCTATATAAACTAATTAACTACAACGTTACTAATAAGCCACGTCTATCTGCTCTAGTAACAGACTCTCTGTGCGTGGAATATTGTTTTAGTGTTGGAAGTTGGACACATATTTTGGAATTATTGTGGCAGGAGGTCTTCCTGCTTGTTTCTATAACATTCACCCAGACGCTGCGTATGATTGGCTAAACTGAGGGGCGTGAGAGCAGACCACCACAATGGCATGAACCTTTGAAACATACACACACACACGCACACGCACACGCACACGCACACGCACGCACACGCACACACACACACACACACACACACACACACACACGCGCACACACACACACACACACACCACTCCCAGACATCTTAGTGAGGATTTCTGACTGCATTCCACAGCTTGATTGCCATGGTTACATCTCACGTGAGGCACAAACACATTCACGGTGGCAGTGACATTGTTGTGACCTACCTTTACAATATCACAGTCTAGATGGCCAAGAAGGTAATAAATCTTTTAAAAAAAAACGTTATGTCCCAAATTATCCCAAACATTTAAAAAGCACTCCAGATACCCAAATGTATGTCCCAAGCACTGAAAACAAAAACATCTAAGTTTTTATTAATGATATGTCGCCTTTAAGCAAAAGGGATTTTCAGAAAGTTTAGGCAATCTATCTTGTAAATATATATATTTTGCAGTGGTACTTGCTGGTCCAACAGTGATTATGTGTCACTGTTGAGGCATAGATTTTACCATTAAGTTGGAAAATTATTTGCTGTCTATCAATACATTTTCTTGTTGAGCGTGATTAAAATTTGATCTCAACTGATATCAACAAGAGCAAATACAACAAAAACAAGTCTCAGGTTGAAAAAGACGCATAACAGACAGTCTGTCTCTTGTTTTCACGCAACGAAAAGTAAAAATTAGTCTCACAATATAGAGAGTAAATCCTATTAAAATGTGTATAAATCCTAATGTGAAGGTCAATGAACTCTGAAGGCAAAGAGAGCAGTGATGGAAAGTCATCGGCTTCAGTTATATTATGGAGAACATATCTACTGTACTTTTCTGAGAACTTTGGTCGGTGTTATTACCGGTCAACTCGCTCGCTGGGTCTGTTTTTGTTGTTAAAGATGTTATTAGAACACCTGGACTCTCCCCACTTGTTTATCCTGCCCCTGACTATAGTTTGTCTGCTCATATTAAACCGTGTGAAAGAGTGTGTGTGTGTGCTGTTTTCTATGTTTGTTTATCATGTTAAGTGAGACCAAATATGTCTTGGCGTGGGTGTTACTGCGTGTATGTTTCTGAGGATGTGTGTCTTGTTTCCTCCTGATGGTGAGTGTGAGCATTATGTGCAAGTGATCCAGCGCATCGCTTGTTTTTCCAGCAAGCTAATAATAGGAGTCTTTCATTGCAAGTCCTTTCTGCAAAGACAAGAGGGAGGAGGGGACAAAATAGCAGCCCTTCGCTTGTCACGTTGCCAAAAACCACAGCGTAGTCCTACAAAGTAAACTCTTTCTAGGAAACCCGGCTCTTTGAATAGCCCACCAGGGAGGCCATTTTAGGTCAAAAGCTGGGAATGCAGGAGAGATGCATCCAGAATTCCTGATTTACAGGGCTGGATTAACAGTTTGTTGATATTAAACTGATGTATTTATACTTTTAGCAGAGAGGAGTACAGTTAACAATGACAATTCCTTTAAGCTGAAAAAAAAGAAAATGTATTTCTGGCAAAAGTCATCATGTGCTATCAAACACCAAGGGATAAAATAAAGTCTAATATTACTGTATTATCTCTGGCAGCGTCCTTCACCTGACAAATGAAAGTAGCATAACTGTGTCCTTTTCTCCCCTAAAGTATACCCTCATTGTCTCTACAACAGCACAGATAAGGGGCACTGGTTTTCTTTTTCGACCTCTAATGGTCCCTCACCGTCCCTGAACGTCACACTAACGCCCACAGTGTAACAAAAACATGCCGGTGGGCAATCCAGATGCCCGCACTTGGTTCCAACAGTTCTCAACAACACCTACTGAACTCAGATTTCTCTGAAACAGGCGCTTAACATCTTTAACAGATGCATATCTCACAAGCCTTACCCCTCAAAATGGTAGTGCTGACCACATTGTGTAAGAGGTGTTACATAAAAGTCACGTGACTGCTGAGACCTCCAACCTGAACCTCACGTGTACTTGAATGGAGGGAAACCAATGAAGAAGAGAGAAGATGGACACATGGAGATAACTCCCACTTTAGCGGATTGAAAGACTTGGTGGTGGCAATAAGTGCAAACAAAATGATGATGGAAGAGCTTGAATAAAAATGTGGATGTTTTAATAATTGTTAATTTCATTAGATTAGATGTACAGGTGGCTAGCATCTTCCAAGGTCCAGTATTTCGTAGATTTTTGGCATTCAAATGTGAGATAACACAAATGGTCTTGTTGAACTACCTGAAGTCAATTCTGACCCCTTTACTCAAATCCCTGACCTGCCTTTCTGAGGAACCCTATCATAGATGCTCAGTTTGACCAATGCGATTGATTTATGTAGAAGCAGTCCTCTGGCTGGCCAGTTGGGAAATGATGTCGCAACCCTGCCACTCATCCATGTGAATGTGGCCAGCTGTTTGTAATTGTGGGAATGGCTGTCAGGGACATTACGTAAACCCAAAGGCAGATTGATGTGAAACTAAAGAAGCTCAGCAGGTCCGTTGGTATGTCTGTCCGCACCTTCCAGACTGAGGCCTCAAAGGTTGATGACGCTTCAGTGGTTAAACATTGTTGGTTTAAGATATTTCCAGTAGCACAAGGTCAATTCTGAAACCATACTGTATTGCAAAGTGACAAGTGGGTACGTTTACATTAGGTCTGACAAACTCTGCTCTTTTAAGTTATATAATATTTACTTTTAATTGTCATTTAATCTATACGACCTCAGTGGAAATCAAACTTAATGTTTATCCTCTCATCTGTGTGCACTTCAGGTAACTGGGGAGGAATATGTTCAAAGCAGACCGCCCTGCGTAACGGCCGGGACTCCACTCTGAACACAGGTGTGGTCACAATACAGAACTATGGACAGTTCCTGCCTCCTCGACACGTCCAGCTGACCCTCGCTCACGAGTTCGGCCACAGCCTTGGATCACCGGTTAGTCGCCATCACTGAGTTTACAAAATACCTAAAACATCTGTCTAAAACTGAATGAAGAGGGGGTCTTCCAAAAGTGTCTCAATCAAACCAACCACTCATGGTTACAATGAATATCGAATACAATTTATCCCAGTACAGTGTAATGTGAATTTCAATGGTACTTTTTGTGCCCTACATTCTTAAAATTTGCATGTAATATTTTAAACTAAGATTATTCAGCATACGTAAAAAAAATAAAATCCAACAAAAAGGTAATATCACAAATTCAACTTAAGTTAAGAGTAGACAGTTGCAGATATATATTCACTGAAATTGCACAATGTAAAGTCTATTTTAAGGGTGGATTTTCCCTTTAAATTATTGTTCATTAATAGTGGTTTACAGACATATAACTGGAAATGGTTGATGTTTTAGGTGCTACATGATTTTTTAGGATTGTCCTTCAATCAGAGGATCGGTGGATCGATGGGAAAGACACTTAACCCCAAATAGCTCCTGCGGTGTATGAATGGGTATGAATGGTTAGTTTGAGTCCTGATGGGCAGGTGGCACCTTGCATGGTTGCCCCTGCCATCTGTGTATGATTGGGTGTATGATGACATGTAGCGTAAAGCGCTTTGACTCGTCCATCCATTTACCAATGGCTTCAAAGTCTTTTTTCACAGCAGACATTCTTACTTTCCATTGGAGGATATTCACAGGTCTAATACTAATAACTATGGCTGCATTACAAAGTGTTCAGGATCCTGGTATTGTGAAAGCTTGTTTAATCGCACTCACATTGAATGGAGCAATCAATGATGTCATTAGTTATTACCTGTGATTTTCTAATATGTCTGTGTAAAAGGTCAAAGCATGTTTGTACTTCAAATGTTTGATAAACTTTACCAGATAAACTTTACTTTGAACCCATTTTGGTGCTCCAGTGAATCAGGAATTCAAACATTTTCTAGTCGAACATAAGCCCGCGTGGGTTGTGTACTGAATGATAATTTAACATAACAAATTCCTGTGATTCAAAATGTAGACATACCTCACGTACTCTCACAAGGCATACATGGTTGTTTGCACTGCACCGCAACAAATTTGCCTGTGAATGATTCACTTATGTGGGCATTAGAGACCTTGGCCTGTAGTGACTGGTTTGTTTCATAGATACTCTTGGCTCAGCCTCACTGGATAATTTAAAATAAGAGAACAGGAAGATCTCTGATTTGCCTCTCCATAGTTATTTTCATTTATAACCTCTACTCCAACTGTAACACACAATTGATGTAAACACACAAATGCATGCAGTTGTCTCCTTGTTTGTTGATCGCTAACACCTGCAACCTTTCTCCCAAAGCCCAAAATGCCAGCAGTGTTTTTCACCCTGTCCTTTGTTATTCACACTTCCACAGACCACAGAGTTCTCTGCGTTCCTGAGCAGTTTAGTTCTTCCATTAACCTGCAGGCTTTTTATAAGTTAAACTACTGTAAATGATGGTGTCCTGTGACAGGCATGTCTCATTGTTTCCAGGCCGGACACCTGAGATTGGTAGGAAACACGTTGGAGAAAGGGGGAGAGAGGTGGACGCAAAAAGAATTTTAAGCAAAAGAGCTGCTTTGGCCTTTGGCCTACTTCCCTTGGAACAACACATTCATATAGTGGCTTTTAGAAATGTGGGCTATTGTCCAATACATTTAAATATGGTAATAAATGTGTCTTATTCTTTTGTTGTCCTGCTCCTTACATTTGATTTACTATTAGTTGCTACATTTCGTATACAAAAGTCCAAAACCCCAAGACTTTCAGTTTACTATCATACATGGCGGATAAAAGCGGCAGATTCTTACATTAGAGTTGCTGGAACCAGATAATCTCTGGTATTTTTGCTTGAAAAATCACTGAAACCATTAGTTCATTATCAAAATAGTTGCCAATTACATCACATCAATGAATCGACTAATTGTTTCAGCTCTATTTGAAAAATTGTTTACGAGATCAATGCTTGACACGAAATACAGAACAATGATTACAAGCCACAGCATTAGATTTAGAAAAGACTTGACTTATTGAAGGGTTGTTTAACCTAAAATTGCACCTTGGTCTGATGTAACAGCATCTGTGAAACCACTACAGGTAAGGAAATCTGCAAGTTGACACAGTACAGTACCATGCTTGCCTGTTCCTCCTTTTCTTATTGCTTTCCACTGTTTGTTGTTTTTGTGACTGCAGAAGTAAATGTTAATCCCAATGTGAAACCCAATGATACCAACAAATGACAATACAAACAAAAATAAATCCGCTATTCTTTTGAAACCACACCAACAATGGCTGTGAAATGCAGTTTTGTTAACCCCAGAGCAGCAGATACTGACATATAAATACATAGAGATATAGTGAAGACTATAAAATGTCATCCACTAAACTAATCAAGACCAGATGCAGTAATACCTCAAAACATGAACATGATCAAAACATGTTCCATGTTAATGACAAGGCTCACCCCGACCCTTGGCCTCGTAATTCACCAGTGAGTTTGACATCCAGAGAACACCAGGTCTAGAAAATGCTTCACAAATACATCTCTGACCGCAGCAGGAGGAGCTCTCTGTCCTGTTCTCGGTGTCCCGCATATGGAACGCACCATTCCTCTGCTATTTCATGGCCATCGGATATCAGGGAAATCTTTTTGACTGCAAAAAGGATATGTTTTATATTTGGAAATATAACAAAGATATTAAAATTACAGAAAACTGTCTTCCGCCTATTCAGAAAAGGCCTGTCAAATAATTGTCCATGAACATCCCTGAAAACATTTTTACTGTGTGCGATGGTGACCTTTAACAAATGGTTTCAGCTTGGTTCAATCAGTTGTTTCCCCCTGTTTATATCTACGGCTGAGCACTTTTAATGAAATGTCCAAAAAACAGCTTATTCCATTTGCTCAGTCTATTAAAAAGTCCAGAAAAACACAGAAATTAAATGTTAATTTCTGATGTTTTGTACGTGTTCCAGCACGATGAGGGCTCAAACTGCGGGAACCTCGGCTCCAGCGGTGGTAAAGGCAGGTATCTGATGTTCCCTCACGCCACAGACGGGGTGCGCGAAAACAACGATAAGTTCTCGCCCTGCAGCATCGAACACATCAACAGGATCCTAAAGCTGAAGAAGGATGACTGCTTTGTGGGTGAGGAAGAAAAGATCAGACAGTGTCCACATGCATGTTGCCTGTTAAGTTGGGGGCCAGATGTGTGCATTAATCACTGTAAATAATTATACATTCTGTGTGTGTGTTTACTTGTGTGTGTTTATCTGCATATCTGCTCTTTCTGACCAGTCAGTGATCAGCCCATCTGTGGAAACCAGATTGTCGAGGAAGCCGAGGAGTGTGACATTGGTCACAATGACGCCGACCCCTGCTGCTTCAGCGCTAAGCAGCCTATCGGAGTCCAGTGTCACCTCAAGCCTGGTAAAACCTGCAGGTACACAGACCAGTAGAATCTGCATGAAAGTTTCAAGCATTGAAATTTACACATTTCTAATGACAAAATGCTGCATCTGTATGCAGACGTGTTCTAACATGTCCAGTGTATTGTTTTTCTCTTTCATCATTTTTAATTGAAGCGGCACACCACATTCATCTAAACTATTTTCTTGATGTTCTATCTTCTCGGTGCATCTTTTATTTTGTTTTTAATGGGGCTTTCATGTTTATCTGTCATCCTGGGTCTTTGTGTACGATGCTTTCGCTCAGTCCGAGTCAGGGCCTGTGCTGCAGTCAGGACTGTGGGCTCAAGCCAGCGGGTCAGACCTGCGATGAGGAGACGGACTGTCAGAGTGAGAGTTTGTGTTCAGGCTTCTCCCCGTTCTGCCCCAAGCCAAGCGCCAAGGAAAACCTCACAGTCTGCAGTCAGGGCACGCGTGTCTGCCTGAACGGGGTGAGGCAGCCACACCACCGCATGACTCAATTGGTTTCAGTTACATTGCCCAACAAGCCAACATCTGCAAGTGTACAGTGATGTTGCAAAGCTGGTCCTGAAAAGAAAAATCATTGTCTATGTTTCAGAGTTCATTTTTGACCTTTGAAACAATCTCACCACAAGGTCCCTATAGTAGTTGTTTTGGAGCTTTCAATCTTATCATATGATCTTCAGCTCGGAGTTAGCTCAGTTGTCAATTAACTCTGAGAAACTCACTAAAAGAAAAACATTTTAATCTTAATAGTCTACATTTGTTCAAAACCACAATATAACGATGTGAGGTAATGTAAACTTTCTAATTCAATCTGTGTTTAACTGCATTATTACACGGTAACAATGTAGAAAATGAATGGAGGAAATGGCTCCCTTGAACTGTCTGAAATATATTTAAATTCTAACCTGCATTCAAATATGTTTAGAATCTTTTTCAAAGATTCATGATTTGTAGTTGAAGAGCAACTTAACAACGGCTGGAGGTCTTCGTTGTTTAACTTTTCAACCTGCTGCAGTGATATATAACTGTACTACAGGGTGTGTCAGTACACTGTGACATCACAGTTGGGTGTGGTTACAGGTGTAACAAATCACACTGCACAACCACAACAAACACAGCCATCAGGGATTCTGCTTGTGGTCAGAAGTGAGAAACCTTCAAATAATAAGGGCATTGAAACACTACATTTTAGTCTAATAAAGTTACTTTTGAATGAGGTTCTTTAAAACCTTAAACTGACTATAACATTAATTGGAATACCTACAGGCATTTCATTGGTTTTATTGTAGTTAGAAATAAGTTCTAGCTATTCATAGATTATTGTTATTGAGAAACGAATTTAGTGTCATGTGACGTGTTTATATATCAGCTAACATGACAAACAAGCATAACAATATCTGGATTCAATCAGATGTTTCATCCAATAAGTGTGCTTACTGCTCACAGGCCACTATATTTGTAAACAAACACACCATTACAACACAGCATTACATAAGGAATCTAATTCATTTTTATGTGACTTCATGAATGTCTTTTCTTGACCAGATTTACTACTTTGTTAAACGCCCTCTTGGTATTTGACTATGTCCTCTCAGCGGGAGAGGCAAGGAATTCATTCCAGCTGTGAATGTTGTTCTGGATTTATTACTTCCCAGGAGGTGCTAAGTGTGCTAACCTCTGACGAGCTCATCCAGGAACAATGATCATAACAACTGGAAAAGTAAAGGACTGCAATAATGTAAAAATCAAGGTGGAGTTTTAGTTATAGTCTTCTAATCAATCATAAATTATTTCAGCCGACACTTTTGGCAAAATGCTCAAATCCTTCTTAGAATCAAAAGAACAGACAGCAGGAACACTGAGTCACTCTGTACAAGTTCCCAACCATTATGAAATAAATAATAAATGTGTGCAACATTTATTTCTGATTAATGTCTTAAAGCTACAGTATGCAACATTAGTAAAAAATAACATTGTCATATTTGCTCAAACTGTCACAATATCCTGACCGTAGTTCTTGAGACAGGTAATCTGTGAAAAAATCAGGTTCCTCTGCCTCCTTTTAGTGCTCGTAAGATTTCATCCTATCCCGAAGAAAAACAACCAATCGTAGCCGAGGAGTCTCTAACGCAGCTGTCGAGCAGCTCGTGAACGCCGATCAAACTGTCAAATGGGACAGAAAAATATGAATGTTACTGCATTGTCTATTTCTTGCCTTAAATGTTTCCAGAAACATATTTTAGTGTTCTGTTTAGCTGTAAAATTAGAAAGTTTGTGACCCGTCTGCCATGTTGAAAACAGTTGAGCCCAAACCAAACACCGCTCACCAGCTGATTGGCAAGGCCATAACTGAATCTTCATTCATATTTGATCACTGCTGACTAGTTTGACAGTTTGATCGGAGTTCACAGGTGTGTGACATTTTGAGCAAATAATTCAGAAAGTAATTAATTTTTTTTAAGCTACCAACTGTAGCTTTAACAAGCAACTTAACAATGCGCTGAAATGCAGTGTTTCACTGTGTCTCTGGTCCAAAGTCTCAAGTCAGAGGTGTGGTTTGTTGCACCCGTAACCACACCCACGTCACATCGTACGGACACACCCTGAGGTACGCTTCTGCAACAGAGCAGCAAAGTGAGACGTTTAACCACTGGTAGTCAGAAAAAAAAAGATTTTCAGTTGGTGTTTAGTTGCTCTTTATATCATGGACATTATGCTCAACCTGTTTTTGAATGTGGGCCATACATTTGTATATTTTCGATGTATTTGTACTACAAATCAAGGCATCCATTCATTTTTGTACTGTATGAAAATCATTTAGCAGTCTCTTGAAACTTGCCAGAGTTGTATAATCCACCAGAGAGAAAATCAAGTCTGCACTGATATGTGTCTTTATTACATTGTTGTGGTTAAGTGGCATTCTGTGTTACAAAACTAAGATGTTTCAAGAGCCTGTTAATATATTTTAATATCATCCAGAGAGGAGTAGAAAGGAATGGATGGTTTACTTTTTCTTGCTGTATCTCCCGTAAAATGTCCAATGTTTTTAATGGGGACAAGCGTAACCTTTTCATCTTTATCCAGAACTAGGAATGTTTAAACTTTACAATTTCTTCTTCTTAATGAGCGTCTCTGGTTCTCTCTGCAGGTCTGTGCAGAGTCTGTGTGTGTGAAGCACAGTCTGCAGCAGTGTGACTGTCCAGGAGACTCCAGAAAGGAGAAATGCTACATGTGCTGCCAGCAGCCTGGTAACTACAGGCCAATGTGTCCTCTAACACTGAGGAATGTGTTTACACTTTGTGTCCTAACCCACCAGCCTGTGTGTATTTGTACTGAGCTTACTTTATTGTTTTCCATTAAAACCATCACAAGAGACATAATCTGACATGATGGTCTGCGATGTGTTTTGTTAAACTGCTTTGAATATCACATTTTCCAGTTGTTGTCTTGGATGATTTGGTGTAAATGAGTTTGATATTTGTCAGATATTTTTCAATCATATACATAATGGCTTTAAGTAGATATATAGGATATATATTATAGTATATCTAATGTGTTTCAATGGCAGATAAGCCTGAGACATGTGCCAGCACTACCTCCTCCGTGCTGTCCCGTCACTTCCAGAAGACGGCGTTGCCGTTGGTGGGCGGGGCTCCGTGCTCAGGGAACCAGGGATACTGCGACAAATTCCACATGTGTCGTCTGCTGGATGCAGATGGCCCCATCGCAAGACTGAAAAACTCATTCCTCAATTTGGATGACTTTGACGACGTAGCAGAGTGGATGAAGGTGAAGGTTTCCCATGATTCGTTTAATAACACATATATAAGATAACAGCATAATGTAAAATTATGTTGGGTGATGCTGTAAAGGTGAAGAACAGCTAATATGGATGTCATCACATGACTGAAACTAAAAGGAAGCGCTCTCAGAGTGGTGTTTTCAGCCACTGTACACTACCTGCTCAGCAAATTGCGACAAAGTTAGCGACTAGTTAGTGAACATAGTGGAGCAATTACCAGCTAAAGAGCCACATATTTCCCTCAGAAGTTGGTAGAGACCAAATACATGCTTTACTTACAACCCTTAAAGGTGCTAAATTCGAATTTAGAGCAAATTGAATCCACACCGCTCTCAACATGGTGACGGCTGAGCCGATGGCTGAGCTCGCAGCTCGCGGCTTGCTTACTGTGGAGTAATGTTTTGGTGAGCAGGTCCTTCTATAGTTTAAATTGTGCTGTACATTTAACCGTCTGCACCAGGCCGTAACAGCTGCTGGTGATAATGCACCTAAAAGGCATACACAGTGTGAACGTAAACAAGTCTGTATTTGTTTTCAATGAAAGCTCGACATTGTTCATCTAATCAGTATTTCAGTTACCAGATCCTTTTAAAAAACTCATAGACTTTAATAAGCTGTTCTACTTTCTTTTACTACTTTTTAGTCTTAACTGTAGTCTTAACTGTACACAGACAGAGCTATAAATCAATCCGATCTTTATTAATTTTATAGGACATAAAGTTGCTCCACCGACTCCAAAGACCTGATCAATGTCTCTCTGCCCATCAGGTCAAACAGTACGCAGAATGATAATTTGCTGTATTCCATGGCTGTGGATGTCGTCTTTGTTCAGAGGCAGCAGATGTTTGCTTGATGTGACATCCTCAGCTCAGTGCGTTTGTTAAACATCCCGCCCTGATGTTCAGCTGTCTTCGATGTTTCAGTCGTAGCGGCCTTTGAGGATTAGTTCCTCATGACAGCGTGCAGAATCAGGAATGCCAATTTGGGTTAAAGACCAGTCATCCATTTCCCTAGAGACAGAAATGACCCCTCAATTCAGGAGCGGTTGGGGGGTTTTACCACACCTACAGCACAGACTCATTTTCTAATGTACAGAGCTGCAGAGTAAAGAAAAAAACATTCAAGAAAGGTGTGCGAAAGTTTTTTTTCCCCAAATATGAGATTAGTTATTGATAACTCAAGGAGATCAATGTGGAAAATGTGGAAAAAGTATTGGAAAAACCTGGAATTTTCAATATGAGTATTGAGATGATCCCTTCGGTATACTGTACAGCACACTAGAGATCACGAAAAGTGTAGGTTGAGAAGTTGAACCAAGAATAGGACATTGGATACCTAACATGAATTTACTTATCCTGCCAATATCAGAACTAGATTCATTTGCCAAGTATGTGTGCTCATACAAGGAATTTGACTCTGTATTTTTTTTTTATATCTCTCTTGATGTACTTACACATAAATAACAGCTAGAAACAAGGACCACAAAGCTGGACAGATAAAGGTAAAGAATAGACAGGACAAGTAGAGAAGACAACAATTGGTATATTTCATAAATATATATTAAAAGCACCAATGACCAATAATAGCATAAAAATAACATGTTTATGTACAAGTCATGTGTTCTGTGAGTTGTAAACAATACAAATAGGAAATTAGTTCAAATTAATCTAAACTACACTGCAATGTTTTGCTGTTGCAGATAACAGCACATATTGTGTGTTAACCTTATGAGATCATAGATATGATTGTGCAAGCAAAATTACATTTTGAATTAGAGCTACAATGACTAGTCATTTAATAACTCAATAGACAGATCTGCAACAATTTTGATCATCGTTTAAGTTCAAGAAGAAATTATAAAGACTATTCTCTGGTTCGAGCTTCTGAAATGAGATGATTTGAAAACAAGATATGTGAAGAAGTAAAGTATTCTGTTTTGGGATGTAATGCTATATGTCAATTTGAATTGTTTGTTGTATATCCTGTAACCCCCAAAAAGCTGCTGCAAGATAATGAAGGGGCTGATGTCAAAAGTAATCCAAACTCACATCCAATATTTGTATTTATCGACTGCAGGCTCATTGGTGGGCCATCCTGCTGGCTATCCTGACTCTGTCCGGAGTGATGGGCTGCACCATCTGCCTCTGTGGCCACAAGCTGGATACCAGCGACTTGGAGTGACCTCTGACTTTCGGTCGTTTCTGGAAATATGAGTATTTTCTTTCTCGCCACAATAAGTCATTAGGATTCATTCATCTGGGATTTTCACAAGTCACATTGAAGAGATTGAACTTTGCTCCACAAACAGTGTGTGATCTGCAGGTGACCTGTGACGACACTTACACCTGTTCAACTCCTCTCACACTCTTTTGGTAACTGATATCTTTGTGCGTCACGATGTATCTGCCATTTCTTTTTCCTCTTCTCGCTTGTCTGTTCACATTTCATAAAGCGGCCTGAATGCTGTCATTTGCATTGCATGTTAAGAAGCTAATAAAGTCAACAAAGTGACCGTAAACATGTCTGTAATCTCAGAGTACTTGTTTTACATTTAAGATTTACAGAAATGTATATTATGTATATATTTTCACTTAGTTACTGTACTTTATTTATTGTATTTCATATTTTGCATTTTTTATTTCCATTTTAAGCAACTTTCTACTATTTACTTCAGAACATCATTGGAACAGTTCAGAATTTTCAATTAGTATTTATTTTATATTTGACGTTTCTATTTTATTTTATTTTAGTTTTAGTTTGTTTTCAAAATGCTTTTGCTATTTTTCGTTTATTTAAGTTTTTTTTTTTTTTTTAGAAAGGATTAGTTGTAGTTTTACAGTAGTTAGTTTGTTTTCGTTAGGGCCAGGTATAATATCTCAGGAGTATAGCTACATACAGTATATATACAAAAATGTTAGAGAACTGTATAGGAATGATTATAATATTTATGTTTAATATACTTTATTGTCCGATGTGAAGCCATTGCGGTATGGGGCTATCTTCTGGAAGGTCAAGTCTGTAGAGTCTCAATTTCTGTGGTTCAAATTTATGCTCTTTTTTTCGGTCGTGATATTTTATAGCTAAACAAATTAAATTGAAATGAATTTACGTTCATTTCTATTTTATTGTTGTTTTTCTTTAACCAGGTGATATCGTTTCAGTTGAGCTTGATTTTTTTCTTAAAGGATATTGTTTTTCTAAAGTGTCTAGTGCTTACTAACAATATTTTTCACTGCTTACTTTCAATTTATTTAAAGTTTTAGTTTATTATAATAGCCCTACTTCAGAGGGACTGCTATAGATACAAATGACTTTATTTTAATGAAAGGTTAAAATTTTACATGAACATTGTTGACACATTTCAATACTTCCATATTTTAGAAAAACAACAAAGGCTAGAAAAAGTTAAAAAGAAAATACAAATACAAATCTGTGTAGCAGAACTTGTTTTTTCTTCTTTCCTGCCCCAATAATCATCTCATGGATAGATTAGAGTTTACCCGACCCCTTGGTTAGGAACCACTGCAATAAACTGCTGTGTATAAAGCAGTTAAAACTACTTTCAATATCACAAGTACGTTTAACTGATAATACTTATTTGCTTTTCCTTTGAACACTTCCTCCACCACTAATGATTTACATGTCATAATTAAAGGGTTTATGTGGGGATGAATCTAAAGCTGGTCGTGTCTATCTCTTGGGTCACCTTGACACAGTCGGCCAAACAAAATGGCGTCACAACTACAAGGACATGAAGAAATCCAAGCTTATTTTGTGTAATTTAACAATTCCTACCACTTTTGTATCAAAAACAGATGTGAGAGTTTAAATTGTTAACAATGTTTGGATCACAAACAGGTGTTCTACTGATAATGAATAAGAAAAGGAATAAAACAACCTTGAGCTAGTAAGTATGAACAATAACAATGGAAAATGTTCATGATTGTAAAGTTTATTATTGTTTTTCACTGTCAAAACCTGAAAATAAAAGTCAGGCTCAGGGTGACCATCCAAGTGGCAGTTTTGGTTTATTAAAGAATTTACACAGTACAGTGAATATTTACAAATATGTACAAAATGCACTGATAGAAATGCACATTTTACAAATTTAATTCATCCAGACGTAAACATATATAACTAACAGTGTTCCATACAACAAAATCAAACATTTGTGTTAAGGTATTTACATAACTCTACATGTAACTTGGTTTAGCAATCCCCCCTGTTTTCAGTGCAAAAAACATTTCTTACATTGCTAAAGTAGGTGGCGATGATCACAGTATCGATCTCAAACGAGCCAAGGTTTAGATTTTTCTGACAGAACTGGAAATGTAAGTATGAACAAAAGAGCATTCGTTAGGATTTAAGAAGTCAAATGCACAGAAGAAACTGCAGTCAAGAGAGACAGTACAACAAAAAGGACTACATTCATAATAACGGTGTTTTCTAACTCACACTGAGCCTTTAATGGAACTTTAATTGAACTATGGCAGATGAAATGTCAGGTGCTTATTTGAGATAACATTTTACAGAGGTGTAGGAGTGGGAAAAAAAAGTGTTTAAAATAACTTTTCAAAGTTCAGATGTTTCAAAAACGTTAATAGACCAACAATAATAAAGTACACTGGAGGTGAAAAACAGCAACTAAGTTAAAACAAGTTCAATTTGCAGCAGCTTACTTCTGGCGCCAGTCTACAGTAAGGCACACTGTTACCGGTCCCACAGTCACATACAGTGCAGTGAGCCACAGTGGTGAATGCTCGGTCAGTTAGATAATACATAAATAAACGGTGACCTATTGCAATAAAAACCTTAAGAAAGTAATCTTAACGGTTATTTGGACTTCTTTTTGAGAATTGCCTGCAGACCCCCGTGAACACAAAGAATATATTATTCTTCACAGTGGCCGCTATATGAAATTTAACTTGAGGTATTTTAGACAATGGGACGTCAGTACCTCCTGAACTATTAAGGTAAATCCAGTCAGTCACACCTCTCAGTATGTGAGTCTCTGATGTAACCGGTATCCATCTCTTTGGATACAAAACATGCACCAAAGACCACCGCATTTACTTTTATGCTGCAACAATGAAATTGCAATTACTTTCTTGACATAAATATTTTACAGTATTCACACACACATTTTTTTTAAATAACCAATGAACTTTTACAGGTGTATAAATTAAAAAGTGCTGAAATGGGCTGAAGGTCGTTCAGCGGTGGATTCTTTTCTCCAAGGTCAGTGTTTCTCCAGAGTTACTCTGCAGAAAAAGCAAAGTGTATTTTTATTTAAAACAGTAATGTAAAAGGCAAATTTTTTTTTTTTTTAAACCTGGACCTTGTTCTCCTCCATGTTTTTGTGTCTAAGTGACTAATGAGGACAACATTTTTTCTCAATTGGTCCACTATTGAGCTAAAATGCTGCAGCCAGCAGCCGCTAAACAGGAACTCCTCATTGCTAATGTAGGTCCACTAAAAGTGCTCGCTTTTGCTGTTGCCAGGCTCATTGTTATTGCTTATTATTCGCTTTCTGTTTGTTATTGTGTCATGTGACTCGTTCCTGGAAGACAACGGCCCAAACGTGAGTTAGAGGAGTGCCTGCGAGTTTGTTGTGTTGGAGTACAGAAAGCGTAGCTCGGTGTTATCTAAAAGATTATCAATGTCATGGCTGAATATTTAGCCGATTTCGACAATGTGGATGCGACACAATATTTCAAAACGAGACTTCTCCGAGAGACTTCTTCTCATTTCCTGGTAAGACTGAAGTTTACTTTGAAAAGACACTATGCACGTAACGAGTGGAAACGGACACACACCGTCCCTAACACGTCCAAAACTGACACCAGAGGGGTACCTAGAGAGTTTGAAACCCATAAGTGTTGGTATTTGACGAGTTAAGAGTGAGAATGTACTGCAAAAACATGGGAAAATAGGCTCCAGGTTGAAAAAAATAACAAAGTAACCCTTTAATGGTGGTTAGGGAAACTGCATAGGGTACCTTACCTTTTCGGAGTTTGTTTCGGGTTCGTCCTCCACGTATCCTTACATTTAACAAATGTCACCTCTTGTGTTAATTTCTGAGCTTCATGGTCTTTTACACAGAACACCATCCTGAAAAAGAAATTCAACACAATCCATCTGCATGAGCATTTCATCCATTGACATAGCTTCATCCATGGCAATATGTTATACTACTTCTACTGCTAGAAATGGTGTGTGTTTTTTTTCACATTACAAGTATTTCTTGAAGTATTTTTCCTAATATAGCACACATCTTACTTTTGTTGGGTCTCGCCAGCTCGGATGCGGATCTTGTGAACCTCCATGTTGGCGCTGTCTGAGTCACCGGACCACCAAGAAGAAACCATCTTTAACATGTTGGAGGCCGACCAACCATTTGTCTCCTCCCATTTAAACGTCAACATCAACAGATCTCCGATATCTTTCTCTGTCACTAGCAGGAACGAATGGGTCTTATTCGTCGCTATCTTCTCCTTTCTGCCACATAAAAATAGAGAGAAATGTTAGTGTTCTTTTCGTAGCCAGTTATTTAGCCTCATAAACACTGCACCATAAACCATGATGTCATCCCACATAGCGAGAGCCAATGTGGCCAAGTCTGCGGTTTATATCACTGTTTATTGGTTCTACTTCATGCCGTTTCCTTTGACTACTGTGTGACGGTTACAAAACAACTCATAACCCACAAGATGCAAGTCACAGTGCCGTTATTCTCTTTCATGAAGGTTTTTAAATCACCCACTCACAGTTTAAGCTCCAGGTTTTCCGCCTCTCCTTTTGTTCCGTACAGCGAGACAGTGAGTGACGGGTCCATCTCTGAACGAGTCACCTTACTGGAGAAGTGGATCTTCAGCTGATAGTGGTAAACTGGAGAGCAAGAGAGTATTTGGAACATTTTAAACATGCGTGAAGCTGCTCCAATTTTGATTTTAGTTGGTTTAGAAAAACTAAGCTGCAGATGATCAGACTTTTTCTGTCAAACCCACCAGAAACTGAAACTAATCTTTAATTCCTCTGAAATCACTTCTTTGGACGTTTTTTTAGAAGTATTTAGTAATTAGCCATTGGACTTTGTTTTTGCAACAATAATAGTTCATCTGACTTGAGAAGTAGGAAAATTGTGCAACTTCACAAACTGAAAAAACTCAAAAGGGCACCAGCATGTGGGGCATTCTATACGTTATCATGTTTTCTAAATTTTAAGGCCACCTAAGAGGGCACTGCTTTACATTTTCTGCAGTAGAAGGAAACCCTATCGGGCATTTCTCATCAGGTTTTCTCCACTTGAAGGGCACCTTACACCTTATATAACATGGGACAACAAGAAAGAAAACAAACACCACTGCTGATAAAATCCACTGACCTCTGAAAGGCATGGAGGCTCGAGTCCTGGTGTACATCTGAACGTTGCGCGCCTTGCGGACCTTGCTGATGTTGTAGCCCACTTCGTTGCAGCGGCTTTTTCGGCAACTGAGACACATGCCACGGTCAAACATGTCGTTGCTGCCGCATCTGTAGGCCTTGGCTGCTTCCCACTTGTTCAGTAGAGAGTCGATGAACAGGTGGATTGAGCGTTCGTGTTCACACTTCACTGCATCAGTAATAGCTGAGGAGGGAAGAGGGAACCATATTTAATTACGCATACATAATTACGCCAATGTGTTACTTTTGCTTTACCCGTCAACCTCCTCAGCCAAAAAGACTGACATTGATTCTGACCTTTCGTCAGACATGTTTGAAGCCCTCTGTTTCTTTTCAGCCCGTTGTAAATAGGGTCATTGAAGAACTGACAGAAACAACGTTCATGCCCAAAAACAGACTAATGACAGGCAGCAAGTAGCTTCAGTGTTTTTGTAGCTTCCAGACTACGAACTCTACGTGTCTCTACTAATATTCACAAAAAATGTGCCTTATAACTCGTTTGCAGCCGGTACATCATTGTCTACTGGCTTTAAATACTTAGCAGCAGAGGTGTGGACTCGAGTTACATGACTTGGACTCAAGTCAGACTCAAGTCACAAATTTGACGACTTTAGCCCCGACTGGACAAAATCAAAACAGACATGCGAACTCGACTTGGACCAATGACTAATACGTCACTTGGAATTGAGGCTTTTATGATTCTGAAATACTCAAGCCAAAAGATTAAAAAGTATGTTATTTACAAAGTGTGCCACAAATCAATTTATTACCCTACATTACTGGAATCAACATCCAGGCTATTCATCCCAAGTCACACTTGTGTTAACAAACAATTATAAATCTTTAAAATCATTCATGGTTTTTGTAAATTTGATACAGTATATTATTACTCTGTTTGTAAAATGGCAAAACATTTGCTGAAGAGCACATTATGACTTGTTTAGGACTAAGGACATGACTCAGGACTGGTCTGCCTTTGACTTGGGACATGGGTGCAAAAACTTACTTACTTGCAAAACAATGACTGCTCGACGAAATGTTGAATAATGCATTATTATGTGAAGCAAAAATATTACTATATAGGCTTTTTGCCTGTATAAAACAACACGTATGGTCATCATGAGTGGGGCTGGGTGATTAAAAAAGAAAATATCATGACATTCGACTGATTAGCTATTGGAAATGATATTTAAACTTTTCTTACGTATTTCAGAAATCTTACAGGCAGAATTATAGATCAGTAAGTACTTTTAAGTCCACAAAAGTAACCCTAAATATAACTTAGTTTTAAACTAAGTTCAAGTTCACATTTTACAGTTACATTATAAGTCATTCTCACCAAATAACCCTAAGTTGGAGATCTTCTCCAGTGCCCCCCTGAGGTTGCAACCCGGCTGGAAGCCTCCTCCGTTGGGGTAAATATCTATGTGGCCGACAGGCTGCTGGATCCCGATGCTGAGACCCAGGGAGCCCCGCGTGAAGGTGTGGAGGACGTCCACAAAATGAGCGTCGTCAGGGGACAGACGCCTGTGGGCATGCTCTCCCTCAAAGTCAGGGCCAGCTGGGTCCAGACCTGCAGACAGAGACAGATGACAGTGAATAACACAATCAACTCCCAAGTAACCAGCTAATGGTTACCAAGTTAAACTGCAAGGTGTATTATCAAATACATCATTTGTTTTTGTTTTTTTACCAGTTATTCTTCCGACTTTATTGGTTGCGTGGCTTCCAGCAAATCCTGCCACATGAGCCCCGAGGCTGTAGCCAATCAGGTGGATGTTCCCGAGAGGCATGTTGGTGGTTTCCTTTAATGTACACAAATGAAAATATGACTTAGGAAATCAGTTAGACAAATACTCTCTTTCCCTGATAAAGTAAACGTTCCAAGATTTAAAAAAAAAAAGAAAAAATCACAATTGATTTCATTGCAGAAGATTGTTTTTTCCTAAGTAACAGATCCTGTTTTAAAGTGACTAGTAAATACATGAAAATGAATGTCACTGTGTATTTAAACTGTGGTTACTAGCTAGTTTAGCAGACATGCTCTTGTACTTGAACAGTACTATTTTGCAATACGGTATAATACAGGGTCTACTAAAAAGGTTACTGTTGGTTAAATTATCTGTAAAAGTGTTTTGACTTGTTGTAAGGAGTAACAGCTTTAAAGCAACTCTCTGATCATTTTAAATACAGGGTTTGTTTTCTTATTGGTGAGTGGCAAAACCTTTTTTTACTTTTACAGTTATCAACTCTATGCCACTGACCTCGAGCCAGTCGATGAAGCGGGCGATCTCGTGTCCCACTTCTTTGGTGTTCTGAGCGGCGACCACATAGTGGTTCTGTGCCGAGGTGAGCCAGTCCACCACGATGACGTTGGCCGTCTGCTCCCTGTCGTACAGCGCCGACACCAGCTTCTCCACCCAGCTTTCAAACATCCCACTCAACTGTTGAAAAGACAGTCGCAACATTAAACTTTAAATGCAACCATGTCAAAGCTACTCATAAAACTGGTATTAAAGAAATGAAGTTCAGGGAGAATTAGCTTAGTGGCCATATTGTAAACTCAGAGCCACATCTAGTCCACCTCATCTTTACAGCATGTCCTTTGGTATGAACTACAACATGTTGTTGCTTGTCAAGAAAGTTGGTTCGGTGAATTTAAGACTTAATGGCTCTGGAATTTGGCAATCTAATGACACACTCCGAGTCACAGGTGTTGTTTCTAAACCCAAAGGAGAGTGAAGTGAACAAAGCCCCTGGGGGTTTTAAAGACCGGGGGCAGGTCACAACAGGCTGAAGCATCTCCACTCACCGTCCATCCGTGGATTACCAGGAAGGTCTTGGAGGTGCTGTTGAAGCTGCAGGCTGCCAGGGAGTCAGGTTCGCCAGGAACGACGTAGCACAGGTCATCATCGGGATGGGATGGTTTGCGGAGGGAAAATTTGGCGACAGTTTGATTGCCGTCATCCTTGTGGTCAAACAAGTCTTTCAGGGGGTCGAGGAAGTTATCTGAAAGAGAGGAACGACGACCAATTAGCTGTGTGAACAAATGTGTTCGACGAGAAGAGAAGAAACCCCTCTGTCAAGCTGGTGTTTTTGGTCAGATGTGTAAAGCTGATCTAAAGTTCTCCAGAGACGCCTGACTAGCTAACGGAGTGAATGGCTCCAATAAGACCCGGCCCCTCAGGGCCCCTCAGCAAATGAGCTTCCCCCCTCAGACAAGATCCGTCCTAAAGGGTTACAGGGGATCACTTGGTCAGACTGAGCTCCATGGAAACCACAGGGAGTTTTTCCCCAGCTTTGTTCCTGCCACCTCACCGACTATAATCTGTGCAAGTTGCAGTGGTCCTGACACGGTCAGCTGACTCAACTCAACCAGGGGTTATGCTGGTTCTCAGAGTGGGGGGTGGGGAGGTGGACGCTGGAAGCATACAGACCATTACATTGACAAAGTATTGCAGCCGTTTAGTTTTTATATTGTGAACAAAAAGTATGCTGAGTGTATTTAGTAGCCTCAATGTTTTGACCACTTTGTTCCTCTCTGAAAGGGAAAAGCACCTGGTCTCTCACAGCCGATAGTAGTAAAGTTGGATATTCGCCAAAAAGCACAAATACGACCATAACGCGTCATACATAGCAGCCTATAAACAGTTCGTTTTATTCTCAGAGTCCAAACTACACACACCCAGCTCATACAAAAGTAATGAGCGTACATTAGACACAAATATCCTCCCTACTCGCTCAAATCCTGCAGTGTTGCACAAACGCGTGTCGGCGTGTGTGCGTGTGTGTGTGTGAGACAGTAAAATGAAGTTTAAACCGGCAACTCACCAAAAATAGAATCGGCGAGCTCTTCTTCCAGAGACGTCACATACTGCACAGCTGCATTCAACACCAGAAAGTACAGAAACCGAACTCGCCACGCTTTCATTGCTTTGTCAGCTGTTTCCGTTTGGAGAAAATGTCTCGAACAATGTATTCGGTCAATCGGATCTCGAGGCGGAAGACTTTTATGTATTCCTTCTCAGAATGAGTCGGTGCGTCCTGTTGCGCTCAGAGCGCTGATATCTGAACCACCTTGAACTCTCCGCGTCTTAAATAGCACCTCTGACAAGCCATTGGCTGCTGAGCCCCGGGCGGGGAATGGAAAGGTCTGTCTGGTAAATCATTAGGAGACGAATTAACAACGCTGGCTGGCAGGAAAGACTCATTAAAACCAGCAGAATGTATTAATCTTGTCTCTGACTGTATTCCATTTGTTTCCATCACCAACATGGAATACATGAGGAGATAGGCTACTGCTACTGCATGTTGGGCTGAGTGCTTATAGTTGCTTTCCTTTTTGCTTAATTTATTAATTTATTAATGTATTGATTGAATGATTACTCCGTTAGCTGCAGGAAAGGGTGATGAAACTATTTAAAAAATAATTCATACAGCAAATGTTGTATACAAAAAGATAGAATGCGCTGCACAAAAGATAATGATGAGACAAGAAATAAGACATTAAAAACAAAACAAAAAATAACAACAAATGTAAGACATATTTAAAGTGGTAGAATATAGTAATCGTTTATGTGTAGCAAGTTTAAGAAAGATGAGTTTCAAGTTTTCTTGCTTTCTTCTTGCTTGGACTGTATCAGATACAGTTAATAATAATAACAATTGTAATAATAATAATAATAATAATATAACTTTATTTATATTTATTTATTTATATACATATTATTATTATTATTTTATTTAATTATAATAAAATACAACAAATAAGGTTGACAGCCATGAAGGTCACCACTGACATACAGTAGGTTATTTTATTAATCTGTCTGCTGCACAACCCTCTCCTGAAACACTCATGACCTGCTTCTGCAGCCTGCAACACACAAACTGACTGTAAATTCTGACAACAGATTAAACCACAGGTCTTAAAGTTCATCAGTGATTACTCTCCCTGACATTCCAGGGCGCAGGCAGCTTGCCTGGACATAAGGGCCCCTTAAGGGCATTTTGGGGCCCCTTTTCACTGATCTGCTGTCGTCATGGCACCAAAGAGCAGACAGTAGAGAGAGAGAGACGAGGAGACACAAACCTGCATCAAGCATTATTACTTTTAGTGTGCTGAAAGCATGCACGCATCATGTTTTAACTCTTTCTATTGTTTAAAAAAATGCTGTCATTAACTATGCATCATAGGTTATTAAAAGATTACTTCAGAGATTTAGCATTGCATTCCTATAACTTTGACTCACGAGACAGTAAAAGAAAAAAAGGATCAGAATCGATGCAGCAGAAAACCAGAGATATCCTCTTTCTTTTCTCCATACATTCTTCTTCCTTCAAAACATGGCACCTAATTACCCACAATGCAACTCGACCACCGGTGTGTTATGCTAGTACTGCTATTGTAACCTCGAGCCTGATTTGTTTCACATTTAAACTTCAGCCCGAACCGACACTGACTCACTTGAATCAAATTATCACACTTTGCGCACAACCTGCTGGAGTCACAAAAGGCTTTATACAACCATGCATACGCAATACTCCCATACAAGACTTTGCTGTGTAACAATCAATGGAGTTCTCCTTTAATAACTCTTTAAGTTAAATTAATGATTCTTTCCACTTTTTGATTATTTATAAACAATTTAAAAAATGTGAATTGTAACTCTAAGTAAAGAATTTATTATGAAACCAAGTTTTAAGGGGTTTTAAAGAACATTCTGTTTTTTATGTGTTTTTTAAGAATGCATTCTTGTGACATGTCAACTATTTGATGCTGAATACCCTAATATATATCTAATATTTTGTAAATAGTATTACTTACAACATATTAATTAGGTACTTTATAATCATTAAAGTAAAAGTTACCTTCTTCAGGTTCCAGTGCTCAGACTTCACTCCGCCGTTGTGACATCATGGCAGACTTGACTCGACCAATCGAAACACACCTGGCATCAAGCATCAGCAATATTTGGACAGTGTGTGTTACAATTTGCAATCATCAAAGCTTTGGCCATTACCTGGAAATCATCCACAGCTATTACAGAAATGCCATAGTTTCCATTGAACTCTAACCTTTGACCTATTGCATGAAGCAGTTCACTCACTAACTGGGTAAAAATGGTGTTACATGCCAGCTGAGGATTGTGTGCTAACGTCCGGGCAAGAGTACTTGGCTTCATAGTGAATGATTTGTTGCCCAAAATCTGACTCAAGATGCCAAGATAAACTGGACAGGAGGCCGATGAGGCTATAGTTGAAAAGTTACAAGCTTGTTGCTGTGAAGGTCAATTGAACAAAAATATGTACAGACATGGTAGTACTTGTTCACAAATCATTGACATTGTAGCCAATTTTAAATTAACAGTGTGATACCAGTGTAATAAAACCTAATATTTCTCCCAAATGAATTGTCTTTAATTATTTTGGATGAAAGGTCTGTGGATATACATGCAGACTCTGCTAGTGCTGTGAAAGGTGCAACATTCGAAATGCAGAGCATTTCTATTGCTTCTACAAAGCTCCCAACATTGCGATGGCTGAGCCGGCAGCTTGCAGCTACCGGTGCTAACAGTGCTAACAGCACAAACTAACAGTGTTAACCTGAGGGGCAACCGGAGGGTGGGCACTACGCTACCTGTTTTACACTCTAGTTTACAAATTTCTTTACTAACCATCCTTTTACTTTCATCCAGTCAAGCAGGTTTACAGCATCTGAAGCCTTTTGTGAATGTAATAAATAAGCTACATGCAAGTACAAGTCTTAACACAATAATCATTATTTAAATTTACCTGCAGCTATTTGGAAAAAGAATCTGCGTCACAAGTCTTTGTTTGCTTGAATACCGCAAAATATCAGCCGTTTAATTAAGGGCTGCTGTGCTGCAAGAGGTGCAGTCCACACAGCGTAATACACACATACACACAAACACACGTCTTCTCTCCCACAGCAGACCAGCTGGCTTCATGAGCTGTTTCTTTTCCATGAACATAACATTTTCCTCGAAAAGCAGTGACTGCATTTCTATTCCCCTCTCGCCTCTGCTGGGGGAAAGACTCAGTCGTGGTGACAAGGAGTTGATGAAGAGCAGAGTGAATCGGATGCCAGACCTCCACAGCAGAGGTTTGTTGGTGCCAGCAGAGTGGGAGGGTGGACAAACAGCAACTCCTTCGCAAAGTTTGCAGACAATTTCTTATTCCAAGACTGATTTCCTAAGCTGATTTCTGGGTATGGCACGTGATCACATGTTGTACAAATACAAGTCTGATAATTCTTGTCGGTTAAAGACAAACACACCAAAAACTAACTGCCGCATGTCTGTGCAGGCTACTGAACAGGTTTTAAAAGTCACCTTTGTGGCTTTAACAACACCTGTCCACTAACAACACAAAGTCATGGGGGAGTGTTTCCATGTGTTTTGTTTCATTGTGGAAGATGTAACCAATTTGCTAAACTTTAACACAGTTGTTTTTACAGCAATATGATTTTTACTGCTTTTGGAATTAGTATAATGTCAGATAAACTTTGAATACTTTCAGATATGCAAGTTTTACTCTTTTTTTAAACAGCTGATTCTCAGCCTAGACTCTCAATTGTAGCTGTGAATTTCCACTGAATACTGGAGAAGCCAGTGGATCTTAGAGGTCAGTGAGAAACTCAACATGCAGACATGTCATTGAGAGATCTTTCAGAGATCATCAAAATCATTTGATGATCAGAAGAAAGCTGTGATTAGGCATCATCATTTTCTTCTGTATCCCAATATGTAATAAATGAAAAAGGGGAAACGTGTTTGAAATTCAAGTGAACATTTTGTCCTTGGAAGATTTGATCACTTGAAGATCCGATCAGTTCTTTAACTTTAAAACAGCTGTCATCTGAGTAGCAGATCGGCCTTTCAAGTGTCAGCCAGACTAATCTAAATTAAAAGGGAAAGCATAATTAGTTACAGTTCATACAATTTTTCACTTCTTTAACTTACAGTTCCCAACTGTTTCTTAATGCCTTTCCTGCCTTTCAGCAATCTTCTGGGAATCTCTTTCAGAGGGACTAATCCACCAGCTTGAGGAATCAGAGATACAACATTTTCTCACTCATACTGCTGATCGGTTCAGTGTTACGTAATAGGTTTTGAATTTTTAGCAAAGCTAGCTTAGTCATAACAACCAACTATAATCCTGTATTATTAAAATATGTTGGCTGTGGACTTTAAGTGGCTTCAGATGCTGGCTGATCGACAATGACCTTCGTGTTTGACGACCACAACCGTTAACTCAGATGTAACTTACATCACGTAAGCCATGCGGGAGAGGTAGCCCGGCTCTACAATTCCAATAGCAACTTATTTAAAACACACTGTGGCATTGCAGAGCAATGTTCTTCCCTTTATTGTTGGTTTAAAGTACACAGCACGTTGGTCTACTGTGGTTGCTTTTAAATGTGCTGTACAAATAGAGTTTGACTTAACTTGAATAGTACACAGTGTGTAGTACTACAAAGGCAGCGTAGAGCAGCACATCAGTGTCTGACTGCTGTTGAAGTTATTGGCAGTCCTCCTATGCAGTGCGGGAAAAGGATGCGTTTGGGCCCAATACAAAACGTGGGTCACTCATGTTTGCTCTCAAAGTGCAATACACTTTGTCAACAGCTATATTGATTTCAATAAAACCGGATCAGTTCCATCAGACAGGATAACTGAAAAACAGGGCACATGTAATACTCAAACCACAGTTAGCTATGACATTTGTTGATTATACTCGTACTTAATTACAGCATAATGCCATTAAAAAAAACATATTGTCACAATGTTATGGTAGAATAATCTCAAAGCATAGTTGAGGTCATTCGTTTTGGGATTAGATATCTCAAAAGCTGCCACCAACACCAAATCATTACCAAAGTCATTGAGATTTAAGGACTAAGGATGTGTGTAGCAAATAAAAAAGCAGTCCATCCAAAAGTCGGAAAATGTTTCACACCAGAACCAACTGACATCAGGATAGTGTTTTTAATTTAGATGACAAAGAAAGAGGAGCATGACATGTGACCAATGCATTTTAAAATAATAGTCTTTAGAAATGTAATTTGAGGAAAGAAATGCATTGAACATGTTTTCCAGACAACAAGAAATGTTGGGTGCAAATGAAAATGTCTCTGATCACAATAAAAAGCTCCACATGGTGCTTTTAACTCGGTGTGCTGCTCTGTTTTCTGTTTGAAATACTGCATATACTGTACAATACTCTTCAGTTGTTTAAAAGTGTATAAAACTCTCTTGACAGGAGCTAGAATCATGCCTGGTGATAATAAGCTCAAACTCATACATCAGAATCATAATAAAACATAATATGCTGTATATATGTTTACTGTGAATAGTTGAAGACATAAGAGGCATTCATGCAGCGTTTGCATTGACACTGATTGAAGTAGAGGGGATTTTTGCATCAATTAACAAACAATAATATTTTTGATCACCAAAACTGGTATCATATGGTGTATAGTCTAATATTATGCATTGATAATTAAATATATATTTCACCTGCTTGTAAAACCGATGAGCTATGATGATGATGATAGTGCTACCAGGCCGATGTTTTTTTATCTGATTGGCATCAGATTGGAGTGTGACAATTCTTTTCCACAATCCTTTGATGCTTTAATTATTTAATCATTATCTAAAAGCAACTAAAGCAGTCAGGAATATTGGAATATGTGGTTTATCTCTTTATTAAACCATCCTGGACTCTTTATTAATACAGTGCACTGCATCTTAGTTCATGAAAGTAAATTCATTGAACAGCTGGCATGGAGACCAATTTAATTGATCTTTCCAGAGCCGTGTGCATAAAATGACAAAACGCTTCATTTATAAAAAAATACAGATGACAATGGAAGCCTCCCAAAATATATTACAGCTTAATATACAAATATATAAATGTACATTCAATAAATACAATATGAAGTATTCTTGAGATGTATTATGGCTAACATGTAGGCCAGTCCATCACAAATTATCAGGGCTTGAATGTTTATTTTCAGCAAAGTAAAGTTTGACTTTTTCAAAATAAGGGCACGTTGTAGACAGAGATGAGATAAACTATTGCAGGTGAGACACTGTTGGCCAATTCATGAAGTAATTAAGGAGCACTTTACCCAAATTCCCAAATTAAAAGATGCATATCCCTGTTGGACCGCAATCGCAATGACCTTTGACATCTAAATGGCTGCAGGGAACAGAGAGCCTTTTAAAGTGACCAGTGACACAATAACCAAAACACAATCAAAGAACAAGCAAGGCTTCAAGAGATCAGATATTAACACATTATTCATATTTAAAATATATATATCTATATATATAGATATATATATCTATATATATCTATATATATAGATATATATATCTATATATATGTGTATATATATATATATAATACTGATTATAAAAGGTATTTACAAAGACTGCTGTGATTCTCCATTCAGTAGATAGTAAATACTTCTTTGGTCCCTGACGATTGTTTGTAAATAGTGGTTCGGTAAAGAAAAACATTAGAGACAAAATTATCATTTTGCACATTTAAGAAATAAAAAACAAACAAAAAGATGTGCCTAAATTATGCCTATCACTCTGAATCATTTATACATCAATAATAATCCAAGTTCACAAAGGCAAAGAAAACACCACTTCCAGGGTTAAAAGTACATAATAAATCAGTATAAACCATATATATAGGCTACAGAAGCATAAACAGATGATTACAAAGATATGCAGCAAATGCATTACTGAAAGTGTACATTTGTCATATGTGAGCGCATCACCACAAAGAAACCGGTAACATGTTTCAGCAGCAGAATATGCGAGAGAGTTTGTGAGCAGACAGATTTCCAGCACTGACTGAGGTTGTGTTGGTTGCACTGGGAGTTGAAGTCATGGGGCACAACAGGACGAAAATTTAGAAGAAGAAAAAAAAGGCAGCATTCAGTATGTGTCCAGTTGCTTGCTATGGCTTTCCCAGTGTTGCTGTGTGCCGTCCATCTTTGGCTGTGTGTGTATAGATGGATGCTGTGCATGATGTGCGTTCAAGTGCAACTTCAAGCGGTGTTCTGCCCAAAAGAACTGCCCTCCATATTCAGCTTGTGATTCCTGCAGAGAAGAAAATACAACAGTGAACAGGAGAGCTTCTGCTTCTGATAAAACTGGATTTTGAAATACATTAATTAGTAACTGACACTACATAACAAGGCTCCATTTACAGGAAGCTTCTCCTCAACTTACCTTTTTTCTTTACGGCTCATTTTGTCTTCTTTTGACTTGACAAAGACTCCATTTTCTCCTCCCCTGATCAGGTAGGCAAACTCTCCTTCCTTCGCGCTGAAGATCACCCTGAGATCACACGGAGGAAAAAAAGTTAGTAAAACTAAAATTTAAAAAAAGAATTCCAGACTGAAGTGTGGATCTATTCTAGTTGATTCTAGATAATCATATATTTGTGATTGAGACAAATGACTTACTTGGACTGGGTCTCCCCGGACTTGATGCGCAGTTTTCGGATGTGGAACTTGCTGCTGCCCCACCAGTCTGACCAGCTGATGATTGTGTCCTTCTCCCAGCGCAGCTTCACGATCATCAGGTCTCCAATATCCACATCGGTGGTGATGAGGAACGACAAAGTGGTGTTACCTTTCAGGATCGCCCTGAGGGGTGAATAGAAGAGCAACGTTCAAAGGTCAGCAGCTCAGTTTGGACTGTCTGCTCTAATGATGCAGTGAAGGCTTCCCTGGTATGTGTGTGTGTGTGTGTATGTTTTTGACATACACAGCAATGGTGCCTTTGTGGTCTTTATTTATGGTCAGGAAACACTGTTGTTGACCATGTGTTTACTCTTTCTTGTAATTTCCACATGCATGTTTTTTGGGGGGCTTTTCACATGACGGTATGTAAAAAGAAACGTGCTGTTTAATGTACGTACATTACAAAGGGAATGTCCTCCTTCTCTCCGTGGATTCCATACAGAGAAATCTTCATTGGCTGCTCGGTGAAGCTCAGTTGGTCGTGACTGAAGAAATGCACCTTGACTTGATAGTGGAAAACTACAAGAGAAGAAACAGAGTTTACACTTTAGACACAATCTCACGCAGATTGACGGGTTCTCAGTAACTGGTCCACATCTCTCATAAACCACTACTTAAAGTTAGTTTAATGCTTTTAACGCCCTTATGTAACCTTCATGTCTTCATGTGACTGTCACAGTGCTGCACAGATTTGTGCTAAATCCTGCTTGGTTACATTTACACACCCTCATATATATCCATTACAAAAGAACTGTTTACCAAGCATGCTAATCTTTGCATAGAAATAATGCTGACTTTTACCAAATTCCTAAATAAACTTATCCACTCGTAGTGTATCACGTGCACTGGTGTCGCATTACCTCAGCATGCCGCAAGCTACTAAAATACCCATGACCTCTTCCTCATGTGACCTCCTTAATACCTGCTACTTGTTTTACATTTCTACAACTGTGTGAACATAGTGTGTAGTCCATTTGTACCATTGCTAACTGTACTAATATGAATTACAGCTCCAAGCAGCAACATCCACACCAAGCACATTCAACAACAGCTCACACACTGAGGATTACTCCTATTAAGGTATGTGCATCCATTAACTTGAAACTTACTAATCCTTGGTAAAGTACATAAACCCAGCCAGACTTTTCTACAGTAGCTCAAAGTATTTCTTTCTTCCAATGCACAGAACACAAAGCCTACAAATGCCTCTCTGCATGTTCCTCTCCCCTTCGTGTTTACCTTTGTATGGCATCATTTCACGAGTCTTGAGGAACATCTTGGTGCTGCGGGTATTGCGGACCTTGTTGATGTTGTAGCCCAGCTTGTTGCAGCGGTTCTTCCTGCAGCTGAGGCACATGCCCTTGTTGAAGGTCTCTCTGGAGCTGCAGCGGTAGGCCAGGCTCTGCTGCTGGGTGTTCAGCAGAGAGTCGATGAACAGGTGGATGGAGCGCTCGTGGGAACATTTGATGAGCTGGTCCATATCTGAAGCACACAGAGTACAGACGCTGTGAAACCTCCGAGCCTTCCATAGCGTGACGTCATGCAACAGTGCAAATGTCTTCCTCATGTGAGGCTTTTACGGCATTTCTCACTTTTAACTTTTAACCGCCTTGCTCAGTTAAGTTAAAACGCTTCTGTGAATCTGTGGCTGTTACGACTGGAGACAAATACTTTAATTGTAGCCCTGAAACTTTTTATTGACTTCAAGTGTCTGTTGACAACATGTAAACTTACCCAAGTCAAAAAGAAGGTTGGCAACACATCAGGTCTGAGCAACCAGAGTAAAAAGTTCAACCTAAATTTAAGCTTTCATCACTTACGCGTAACTTTTTTACATTCCAGGACACATGACATAAATCCAAGAGCATAAATTGTCTGTGAAAACCACTCCATGAGTTGCCACTGGATTCTAATAATCAGGGCAGATACAAGTCAACTAGTCATCTAGTTGAAGTTTAGTTTACAGTATATAAATTGTAACCAAAACCAAAGCATCATCACAAGCACCAGTGTAGTGAGGAACAAGCAGTGAGAAGTATTTGGAGTACATACTTTGGAGGCCCTTGATGCCTTCTAATGCAATCCCCATCAATGTATTCTGGATGTCGCAGCCAGGCTGGAAAGTGCCTCCGTTGGGGTAAATGTCGATGTGGCCTACGGGTCTCTGGATGCCGATGCTGCGGTCTGGGGATCCCCTGGTGTTGGTGTGCAGGACGTCCACAAACTGGGCATCGTCTCGGGACAAGGTGTTCTGGTTGTCTGCGTTCTCAAAGGTGGGACCAGCAGGATCCATACCTAGAAAAAAAGGAGAGGGAGGCAAATTTCAGCAATGCTTCACCTGTTTTGGAAGAATGTCTTTTTTTTTTGCACAGTTCTCCACGAATAATGAGTCATAAAAGACACATAAAAGCTGAAATAAATGCCTTTTGAATGATCACTTTTATGGACTGATCTACCAATAAAACTACATTTAAACACATGAGTGTGTGTTTCTCTTCTTTCAGCTCTGCAGAACCACTGAAGCTCAGGACAATGAGAAGTAGTAATTGTGGGTTGTTAATGGGCTCCTGCCTTTGATCACAGTAAACATACCATTATTCTAAGCAGGTCAGAGAAATAGCCAAGCTCAATAAACTCCATTGAGACAAATAGGGGGATTGGACCCGCATACTGGCACCGACTGGTTCACAGCACACTTACAATAAGGGCCTGGAATGGCTGCCTGATTATATTTTACTGGTGTACAGTTTTGATTTTATGAGCAGGGCCCGTATGTTACATTACTGTCCCATATGATATGTTTGCGCGCATGAATTTACTAGCGCCGTGACTAAATTTAGATATTAAAGTGTCTGTCAAAGGGGCCAAAATGTTAAAACACAATACACATTGGCCGTAAATGTACTCATGCATTTGTAAAAAAGGAGGTTACACACTGCTCTACTGGAGGCAGTGGAAGTCAATCACACACTTTTCAGTGAAATAGATCAATGCTCACACTGTTTGAAAAGTAAGTAGATCATGATCCATCCGTTAAATTGAAAATCTCACCTGTGATCCTGCTGATTTTATGGCCTGTGAGGTCTCCGGCAATTCCAGCCACGTGTGCTCCCAGACTGTAGCCCAGCAGATGAATCCTCTCCCAGGGCAACTGCAGCTCTTTCTGAAAGCGAGGAGATGGATCAGATGCGCCAGAAGTACATGTTGACATAACGTAAGACAGTTTAAAGTGAATCCCACAGACTTGCTGGAGGGATTAAAACTAATAGTAGGCTGTACCTGGCAAAGCACTTTGTTCAAGTCTTAATGGAGTTTGGGACATAATCCAAGAAGATGATTTATTTGTGTAATTGTATGTTTTACCAAAACCTTCAAGCTTTAAACTTGGAAGTGACGTAAATAAAAGGACAAACAAATGAAAGCGGTATTCGTGCCAATACCCCTTTTTGCAATTCAATCACTCAAACAAAGTCAAACAAAAATGAGAGGCTGCTGTGAGCCACAGACACGACCATAATTAGCCTTGATAGGGCGTTTAAAATCATAACCAGTAGGAAAACATATCCGCAGCAGCACCACTGGGTTTAAAAGCATTACATCGTCAAATGCAAATTTGTCACAGATTCTTCGGCTGCTCTAACTTCTTTGCTGGCAGATTAACGTAGAATGCAGTGAAAATGTTGCTGATGCAAAAGCATTGGGGCAAATCCACATTGTGACAAAGAGTATGAGGAGAATATGACCGAGCTGTTCGTCAGCTCCATGTCAGCCAGCTGGACACTGATCAATGAAAACACTCACTTGTATCCATGTAACGAACTTGGCCACGTCGCGGCCCACTAGTTTGGTGTAGGCTGCAGAGGTCGGGTAGTGCTGGTTGGCGCGAGTCAGCCAGTCCACCACGATCACATTGGCACTGGGCACACGCTCGTAGAGAGCTGACACCAGTTTGGGCACCCAGCTCTCAAACATCCCGGTCACCTGTAGTAACACACACACACACACACACACACACAAACACAGGGTCACACACACATTGCAGAGGTCAGCTGCAGGATGGCGTGATTCATTCTGGCCTTGGCCCTCATTCTGTGTGTTGAGGTTGGAGAGAAGCCAAATTGTCATCAGGTTCAGATCTTGTTGCATGACTAATTCACATTATAGGAGGAGATGCCGGCTCTGTGTGCAGAACTAACTCACTGCTCTCAGCCTGCTCTGAAATGTGCATTCACGGTAATATTCATCTTATCAGTATGGACTTGGCTCAACATTCCCAATTTCAACATTTCATTGGCAAGACGCAAACTCTAGTTTATGTTCAGTTTTATGGCATTCTTTTTAAACTGGCATTGGTGGTACAATTTAACTTCATAAGCATCTCAGAGCCAGAGGAGAATTAGAAGTGTTTCACCAGAGGACCAAAACAAAACAGAGCACATAACCTACATATATACAATACACACATAAATACTTAACTAACAAAGCAGGCACCCATAAGATAGACCTGCTGCGATACCTGTGATTTTAACATGCTTTTCTACAGTACTGCATGCTGGTAACAACCCCACATGAAATACATTGAGTTTACCATACCGTCCAGCCATGTATCACAATGAAGGTCTGTGTCTCTGAGTTGAATTTACACTCAGTGATGGTCTCCGGCCTGCCGGCCACAATGTAGCACATGTCTTCATCTGGGATGTCGACGGTGCGCAGGGAGAACTTGGACACGATGCCAGTGAAGTCTGTGATCCATTCAGGAGTGGTCAGCAGGGGAGTACCGGTGACTGTGGTGTTTACTGTTACAAACAGTACGCAGAGGATTAGATCATCATGGTATGATAGAAATGGAGAGGAATGCATGCACATGTCAAGGAAACTGACCAGACAATCAGTACATGTAGAATATTATTATTACACCTTCCAGTTCTATGCATCCATACAACAACCAGGCAGCAGTTTAAAACAGTTGAATCACAGATTGTCTTGCAGAGAACAAAATAAACACACCGAAATCAACAAACAGAAAACTTTTCCAAGCAAATTACGAAACTTGCTGCTTTTCTATCTATCAAATGAAGTGACCACTGATCACAACAGTGTGTCAGTAAACCAGTAGAGACATAGAGCAGGGCAGTGTCGCCCCCTTTTGTCTCCACTGTATTTCTACCACAATAAAATGAATTAAACATTAAAATATTGTGAAGAGCCTGGAATTCCTTAAGCGATTCCGTTCAGTTGAAAAAAAAAATGCATACAGCCTAAACTAAGTAGCTTATTCCACTGGGTCTTGTTTTGTAACTTAATATGTACAAAAAAAAAGCGTTTGAAGTGGAAAAAATACCATAAAATATTTCTAATTACACATTGAGTATGTTTTTGTATTTTACGCTAAAAAAAAATGCGATTTTATTTGATTGTACAAAACTCTGTTTTGCACTGTTAATGTTTTCTTTTTTTCCTCTGTTCTCTCTGCAGACAAAAGGCCAGTAGCAGTCGCTTTTCTTCATGCACACATGGACCTGAATGGCATGAAAAAGGATGCAGACCTGAACTGTGAAAGCGTTTCACGGGGTTACTAGCGGTCAACGCGGAACATCATGCAGGAATTAACCTGATCCCCGCGTGTAATTGCTGCCCCATCAGAGCTGCGGATGATTCATGAAAATGTTCTTAACTCAAGGCAAACAAGCTGATAGGTCGCTCTTACCAAACACAGTGGAGGCGGCGGCGGTGGTAGTGGTGCTGAGTTCAGGGTCAGAAGAAAAAGTTGCAAAGATTTTTCCCAAAATGATCCAAACAGACAAAAAACTGATATTTTCTTTTCCCATATTATTGAGATGTGTTTTTTTCTTCTTAAATATTCTGAATTAAAAGTGCTCTGGGTGTCGGCGGACCAGCTGTATATCCAAGCGTATGATTCAAAACACAAAGTGGTATGGAGTTGCGGTTTAGGAGTAAAGTTTCTTATGGTCTGTCACTGTTGCCGCTCCAAGTCATCTTTATGGGTGGCTCATTTGAATATTCAAACATGATTGGCTGAAGGTTAGAGGGCGGAGTTTAAACTTTGTCCCAGCTCTGAATCACTAAAGGATAATCATTCACAATCTTCTGCACAGGAGAGCTGACTAACTGCAGCGCACCGCACCGTGTCATTAGCTTTCACAGAAACGGTGTCATTCAATTACCTTGCCAATTATCAACTATCAAATAGCTTGTTTGATTTTTAGCAAAATACAGTGAAGTTGCCTCATACTTTAAGACACAGTTTCATTGTTAAAATGTGTTTGTTCATAAATCATAATAAGCTGTTGACAAGAGGCAAGAATGTATGCGGAAAAATATTTGACTTATCAATTAGTTTTTTTTAAGTAAAAGTCCTGCATTGAAAATGCTTTCAAATTGAAAGTATGTAAGTATTATCAGCAAAATGTATTTAAAGCTAGGGTAGGTAATCTATTTTAGAAACATGTTTTGTTATATTTGTTGAAATTCTTCTTACATCCCAACAGCAATTAATGAATCAAATAAAATCAGGTATCTGTGGCTGTCCCACCGGAGTCCTTCGTGACAGCTGTGAGCTCTAACAATAGCCATGTTTGTTGTTAACCTTCACTACTGTATTTTTGGGGGAGTGGCTGTGGAGGGAGGCCTGAAGGGATAGGCTGTCAGTGTTGTCGACTTTCTTTCTTGAGAGAGTTGGAAACACTGGGTTGTTTATTTGGGATGGATAATATCAAAATAGCTTAACTTTGCTGGTTCCTCTAATGTTACCTCCCCAAGCTGTAAAGGATCAAAAAGTAAGTATTCAATGTAGACACATTTGTAATATACTATTGCATGTTATATCATTAGATTTTACTACTGATGTATTATTGATGCATACACAGGATTTTAATGTTGTTGTTTGTTGAGGTACTCATTTTGCTATGCCATTGCATGTTTTTATAAGCTCATTGTGTGTTTTTTTGTAAAGTAACAGGTAAGCTAACTGTAGCCGTTAAAATAAGGTAATTTAAAAAAAATCACATATTTCCCCCTGATCTGTGAAGTGGCACTAAATGGAAATAATCAAGTAGAGTACAAGTACATCTTACTTGAATACGATAATACATAACATTTTATCCAGTGAATTTATGGCTCTGTCAGTTTATTTCACAGATAATCCAGTCAGCATCAGTACTGCGCTCCGAGAGCCCCGGGTATATATCAAAGACAAACAATTAGAGATAAGTAAGACAATTTAATCACAGTAATAACAGCACAGTCTGTCGCAAGCAAATTAATTATAGTCTTTTCATACCCAAATACATCACACTTCTCTAGCTCCAGGTATCTTCCTGATCAGAGGGTCAGAATTAAATTAATTTTCTTTTTTTTTTCCAAACACAATCACTGACATGTCACTGATGTCCATTATATGATTTAGTTAACTGATGCCATGGTGTTGTCAGTCAGAGACCACTGAAGCCAAAACCGATGGTATCATCTTGGACAGATCTTCTGAGCGGTGGGTTTGAAAGCCCCCTTTCCCATTAGTGGACCACTGGTGAGTCTGCACTCGAAAACAATGACAAAGCACACCTGGATCCCAAATTATTGACAAAAAAAAGGAAGCTTGAAAAGCTTGAAATAAAATAAATCAAGAAAAGTACATCCCATCTCATATCATGTAAAATAAAATGAAAACAAGATGTTAGGACACTCTGTACATTCTTTATGCTGGTAGTTAAACCCCTTTGTAGTGCTTGAGGGCATGGACGAAATTCAACAACTCCAGAGAAATCAGAGACACATGTAAACTGAGAGTATGCATGAAGGAAATGTGTTTGAGCCCATATGAGCTTTATGCTGATTTTCATGCCAAAACAACTGCGTGAGAATATTTGACTTCTTTGTTTTCTCTCCAAACTCAGGGGGCAACAAAACAGATGAACCTATAGCCTAAATGTTTTTCCATCAGGAAAAGGTTTCCATGTTTTTAAACTTGATACACATTTGTTTTAGGAGAATCAGCTCTGTGTCAGATGTCACCCCCAGAAATATTATTCTTCTAAAACCCGGAGAGATAAACTGTATGAGATTTTGGATTAAGATAGCACGTGTGGTGCATGACTCAGGGGGCCGTGTTGTTTAAAGTGTTCTGTGCTGCTTTAAAAAATAAAAAACGAGCCACAGACAAGAGAAGAAGAAGCAAGAGAGAAGTGTTACATTCATCTAACCCTTACTTTTTATCTTGTTTACCTCCCTCCTCCCCCCCGACCTCATTAGAACCCAATAGAAAAGTACTGAAGTGGTAATCCTTCCCTTTGCCACAAACTGAGCTTCTACATTTGCTGACACATCACATGTTTATAAGCAGTTCTCATAGAATCAGGGAAAGTCATGAAATCTCAAGGTGATTAAACAATGGCAAGTTTTTTGAGATGTTCACAAATGAAAACTGAACATAGCTTTTAATGCCACGTCTGGGTAAATACGAAAAAAGTGGATTCACTTTCCTAATGAAAGACCAGCATTTTCTGCACAATTGAACCTCAGTAATCAACTTCTGCTTTTTTCCTTCTCTAATTATAGTATCCCGTTTTCTTTTATCTTACATGTTCAAGTATATGTCTATGAGGAGGTGTGTTTGTATTTATGTGTCTGCCAGTGATTGTCGGGAAGGTGATGCTTATGGCCAGACCAACAGGCCCAACCCAATGATTAGAGAGAGGAGAAACGCCTATCTATCCCATCATTCACTGTAGTTACTGTACTTGACCCCAAGGGAGACCCACAGAGATAAAAGACAGGGCAGCAATATCAAATCCTGTATGAAACACACCCTGGCATGTTTCTGAACGGCTTGAAAGTTTGAACACTTGGTGTAGTCATGAGTTTTAAAAAAAAAAAGGAATAATGGACGTATAGAAGGAACACAGAGGGGGACAATGAGAGCAGCAGCTGATTAAAGACAGGCAGACAAAATGCAACGGTTGTCAGTAACGATGGATGGACTCTGCAGCAGACAGACTGCCTGTGGTGTTTTGTCTTGTATACAGATCTGATATGTTCCAGTTTAATGCCATTCAGTCCCTTTGAGCTCCAATTAGTTTGGCTTTGACCTTGAGACCATGCTGAGGAAATTAAAAGATCACTGCAGAGAGAACATATATTTCCTGCTGGGGAGGAATTCCTTCACCATCCTGTTGATGCTTTTTCTTCTGGAGTTTTTTAAACCTAAAAGGCAGCACATTAGTTTCACATTCCTTTGTTTGCACTTCTGAGAGATTATGAGCAGAGCGGTGTTGAGTAACACAAACTTCGTAAATCTCCTGAATGTTTGAGGCGGTGGCATTTGGACTCCATCTGTTTTCTCCAGTATTCACGCGTGTTTACGACCTCTGGAGCAAACACAGGTGTAACTTCAATCCCAAATAAGAACAACACACAGTCATGCTCACATGGAATCTCTGGAAGTGGGACATAAACCTCTTAAATGTGTGTTTAAGCAGCCGTGCAAACACACTCTCACACACACGGTGAAATCCTCAACCCCTATTACTGTTTTTCAGAGAGGTGACACCATGTCCTTACAGTATGTGGCTTCCACACTATTCCAGTAGGCTGGAGATGTGGCTGCTGACTTGCATGTTATCTGGTGTTGTATCGTAATGTTCGATACAAATGTTACTTCATTTTCATCTGGGGTTAAACCTCTTCTCTGTCCCTTAAACTGTATTCTTTGCCGATGCTGCCTGTGCAAGGTCATCTTCTCATTGTTTGTCATATCTTCGTTGACACTCATCACATGGTGTTCTCCTTTATCTGAAGGTTTCCGCTCTCGTTCACAGCCGTCACTTTTCAAGACACAACAGGAGACGGATTTCTGCTGAGACCTTGAAGCCAGCTGAGGAGCACAATGTCAAAGAAAAAAAACAAAATCATATATTATGGCTTCACCATTCATAAGGTTGATTTCACATTAATGGCATGGAAGCTCAAGAGACCGCTCTAATTAGCCAACACCAGAGTGAATTTTAGCTTTATTGCCCATACAGAATCCATTAGACGAAGAAAGAGATTTGCCGGGCAGAACAGAATGAAAGAAAGGCTCCTCAGTCGGAGTTCAGTCTTTTACAAGCCTCCTAATAAAGACACAGTAAGGTAATAAAAGAGCCTCAGAAATACTTGAGTGTGTGAGGAAGCCAATAGTTTATGCCTCTATTCAAGTGTGACAGGAAGAAGTTGTGTTGTACACTTGTGCCGGCAGTTTAATGAGAAAAAAACTAATTGATGCGTGAACTGCGTGTGCGTGCACGGGACATTCGAGTGTTTGTATCTTATATACACTGGGAGCGTCTCGTGTTTGTGTCCACGGTACACTGTGTTCCTTATATGAACCATAAAGTCCTCACTTTTCAGTAATCTACAATATTCTTCCCGGAAAAAACTAGTTGCGTCAAAATGTACTTCTGTAGAATTCAGGAGATCATAGATTATTATTATTGCAAATGAGATTGGAACAGTTTTGCGAGTGAAAGAGCAGCTGAAATCACTTCTGCGGCCTCGCTGTGAGCCTTTTCTTCTTTCGCGGGGATGATGAGATCGGTGGAAAGCCAGAAACATCTGCCATTTATTACGTTGTGTTTTACGGAAGGAAGAATAATGTGTGGAGATAAAAAAAAGATGTTTCTGGTGCTGCTGCATCCAATTTTGATCAATCATGAGTCTGACAATGTTATAGGAGTGCAATGCTAAATAACTGGAGTACTCTTAAGAAAATTGACTGAGCCTAGGCCTAAAAATGAGATAGCTTTTCCTTATTGTGTGATGACCTCATGGGATCGGCAGGAAGCCAAACACATCAGCCTTCCTCTTACATAATGTTTGACATATACAGTATATAAATATATATTTAGATATGAAACCTAAGTCATGGTGCAGATGGCATTGTTATGCACCATGAGGACATTTTTGTCTGCCAATTTGATGAGGCACGCTTGTAAATACTCCTACAGTGTGTGTGCACGCATGTACAGTATGTGGAGAAGAATAAGTGTGAATAGGAAAAACACATGCACACACACAAAGAGGAACAAAAGGGTTGAAGGCTATACATCTGTTGCTGCCTCCATTGTCGTCTACACGTTACGTGTCCAGTACACAAAAGCCGACACACTCTTGTCATGGATTGTCAAGTAAGTGCACAGAGTCCCGACAGTGACATGCAAAGCAGGCACGCATATACGTGTGAGACTCCTGTGTGAGACTCTGTGTGTGTGTGTGTGTGTGTGTGTGTGTGTGTGTGTGTGTGTGCTGGAGATCCACATCCAGTCGAGTTTTCTTTAGTTTCTCCGTCATGCCTGTACATTACAGAGAGGGCTTCTGCACATGTATGTGTGGTGGTTTTCTCTGCATGTTATGAGAGGAATGCAGCAGCGCAGAGGGCTGAATGAGCTTTATGTTTCAGGCAGCTTGTCGTGTTGGTGTAAAGGGAGACGACCTGGGTCACCCTGCGTACAGCAGTGAGCACCAGTCTAGTCATAATTCCTCAACTCACATCAACTCAGGAGGGAGTAAAGATTTCAAAACTATTTGATTTCAACTGCTCCAGAAGAGAACAGCGTCTGACCTGTGGGCAGTGAGGAGGGGTTGAAAATTGTAATTCCTGTTGACTCTGCTGTTTGAATTATTTGAATCATTTTGCAACCTAATCAAATCTGAAAATGAACTTCAACAGCTCAGATATGAATCAGAAACAGCAGAACATTGGGTGACAGACTTTTGCCCTCAGTGTTCAGCCTCCTTCTTACACCCCCGGTTGACAGCAGCCTTATGTCTGACTCTCCAGGTCTCGGACTGTGATGACCCATCTGGGCTCGTGTTTGGCCTTCGCTCCCTTCTCTTCTGTCTGGCTGCTGTCTTAGCTCAATGTCTTTGGCAGGCAGGAATCAGAGTTTGCATCAACAGCCTGGCTGGGATTTCCCCCCAATGTAAACATATGTTATCTGTCTGTGGTTTTGCCTACATTCCTTCAAAACCATGAGCATAAATGTATTTTAAGAATCGCAAAAACATCATGCCAAGACTGACTGTATGATTGGTCAATTTGATGAAGATATTATCAAAAGACATTTGTTGGCAGAAACAGGGCGAGCGAATACAGTAGATAAACTATTTACTGTCTTATCTCTCTCCCTTTCTGCATTTATTTGGACCCACAACACTGAAGCTCTGCAGACTTTCTTCTCCTCCCTGCAGGTCGAGCCGTTTGAGGTTTAATTTCCCTCAGCTGTCCGAGGAAGCTCCTGGTGGATCCAGCTGTGTTGGTCTCAGGTCTGGTGTATTGCAGACACATGAGCGCACCACAAACATCACGACCCTGCTTCGGCTCCCCCGCTGCAGCGTCTCACTTTCACACGCTCTGCCACCGATTCAGAGAAGGGAACCAATTGAAGCGATGAAACACTGCAGAGGATCTTACTGAAAACCTGCTGTGTGATACGATGTGAATCCCATCATGTTTGTCTGTCTCTCCCGTGCAGGATGGCAGGTGGGGCTCTGGCACCTGCTGTAGTCTCTCGGCATACATTCACACGTGTGCATTACTTTTAATACAGATTAACCCTGCGATTACCTAATAAAACACCTCGGCAACATATTCACATCTTCAGGCAATGAGCGTGAGAGGAAAGAGACACAAGAGACGTGGAGGACACTTCAGTTAGACAACTCATCAGGACTGAGAGAGAAAATAAACACACATTCCAAATGCCAGGGCAAAGGATGTTGCACAGCACGGGGGTGAGGCCGGGGATCAGTGGTATGTGTGTTTGTGTGCATTCCTTTTACATTGACCTCATTGTGAGTGCTTACATACACATTTAAGTGTGTATGTGTCCAAGTGAAGTGTCTTTGCCCTTCTCGAGTTGTGTTGATTTAAGCGGCTTATTCTACATCTGGTGGACTGTTTGCAGCGCTGGTCACCGGTGCATGTCCTCATTTTATCCCCAACATCCTCTCACTCACAAGTCATGTCTTCCGTGCCTTTATCTTCTGTCGCAAGTTTGTCCACTTGTAGCGCTGCTGTCGTCCATGTCCACGTGGATGCAATAGCCCAAGCACGCAATCATCAGTTCTAATTGTTGCTTATCATGTAAAAGTAAATATTTCAGCTGGTTCTACCGTTGCACTCACTTTCATTTAATTTGCATAACATCATCTACTTAATGCCTAAAGTATGAATGGAAACAAGCAGTTCTTGCCTCTATTTGTGATTGTATAACTCCCTCTAGTGGACAGTTACAAAACGACAAGAGGAAAATGGGGAGGATTTAGATTCAAGGGTTTTTATGAACTGATATTAAGACTGTAATTACCTTGTGCTGGTTTTGTGTTTCCACAGGAAGCAGCAAGATAAGGGTCGACAGGTGGGAGGGGGGGGGGGTGGAGGGGGGGGGGGGCAGCGATGCTGTCAAAAATGCACATCTCTGAACCGTGGTTGCAGACCTGCAGATTTGATACACTGACAGCAGTCACCTGTATTGCCACAACATCTGTGATAACAATGTTCTTGGATAAACAGGCATTTCTTGTAGAGACAGTAATCAACTCAAATCATTATCACCTGCTGGTGGGTGGTGTTTTGTTTTCCCTCGGGGATCGCTGACCAGCAGGTGATGATGAATTAAGTGGTTGATTACAAGAAATGCTTGTTTTTCGCTTTCTCATTTGACTGAGGCAAGAATTAAATCACTTAATTGGAGCTTAACAGTTTGCAGACCTCCTTTGTGCCATAAAAGTTTGTCCACGCCATTGAAAGCAACTGCTAAATAAATATATAAAAGACGCAAGAAGTAAGCCGCAATAGCATTTAGCTATGGGCACATTTTAACAGTTTATTCAAACTTGAGGCTCAAATTAACACCAACAAGAGTTTACAGCCTGCTGTTGAGTAATTTCCCAGTCATATAAATGAGTCATCATTAGCACTTCATGACAAATGAGCCGCAGTGTACTGAAGGAGGAAAGTGAGGAACTTCATTTGTAAAAAAAATACAAAAATAAATAAAAAGGGAACTTGGATCCAGTTATAGATAAGAACTAAGGGAAGTTAGAAGTGAAGGAGCTATATCTGGCAATTCTATTGACAGGTGGTGTACTCATGACCTACGGGCGTGAAGTGCAGAGGTCAAAATGACATCTTAAAGTCAAGAAATTCCCTGTCGCAAATAAACACGTGATCCTGGACACTCACTGAGGTGACTGTCACACATTTACATTGTTGGACTACAACCAGTTCTACTAGACCACCCACTGGCTTCTAACCTTATTTCTTCATTCTAGGCTGAAGGTCTTTGAGATGTGAAATACAGTACATCCATTCTCATTGGACTTCCAAGTTGAGTAACTCTCCCTCTGCTGTTTGGAAAGGTTTCAGGGCACCAGAACAGCAGTCAAGAGTGCAAAAGTTCAGTGTATGAAGTACTGAAGAGAATCATAGCATCTTGGTGGTTTCTTTATTATTCCATTTAAATCAGAATGAAACATCCTGTTATATCAGTCTGCAACAATACTCATCTTGGAGATTGTTAACTATTAACCACGTCTGAAACACACTTTACACTAACTCCTTTTAGCCGAGGCATGATTATTGTACGGTGGATCTCAGTCCCGCTGAATGGGTCTCGTGATGGACATTTCATTTCAATGGAACTAGTTTTGGCTGGCTTATAAAACCTTTTTGAGTAACTGAATATTGCTTTTGCTGCTGTTTTGCAAGTAACATTTTCATCTCGCTGCGTGCTCCATTCACCCCCTAAAACTTCTAGTGCGCTCTAATGTTGAAACAAGTTAAAATGGAGGTTGTCAATCAAGTCTTTTCCCCAATCACAAATTTGATTACATCTTTGATGTAGGATAATTTTATTATCAAACCAATCAATGCTGGCAGAGCATTCCCAACTCTAAATGGAGTCATGTCCAATTTAAATGCTGCATTTTTATAAAGTGAAAAAGAAGCTCTAATGGATGAAGTGAAAATTGCAAGCCCCTGACATTGACTTTTGAAAAAAGTATTTGGTAATTTAAAATAAGAGTCAGGGAGCATTTGTTTCAGTAGCACCACGGCAAAAAGATGAAAAATCTTTTATTTATAGAGTCAATTTCACCCTGTGAATTTTACAGCTCAGCTCCACTAGACACCAACAGCTAATATTCTTCGACACTGAGCAGAGCATGGCGTTAAATGAACCAAACAGAAGGGCTTAACTAAATATAACACTTTTATGAAAAACAAAACAAACACATTTGAGTTACAGAAAACAGGCTGAAACAATACATTAAATTTTAAGATTTAGATTTTATAACAGATCTTAATCAACAGTTGGTGAACACAGTCCTGGGTGAATTTATTACCATTATTTAACAATCACAAATCAAATACAAGAAAAGGACTGATAGAAATGTATTTTAGAAAAAAAACTAACAAGCATGGATAATAAGAATGTGAATGAATTTACTTTTCAAAACATTTTACTCAGCCAAACTCCAAACATCCGTTTTGAAAAGAATAACGTCAAAAAGGAGCCTCAAGCTATGAAGAAATTAATTGTAACAAAGGCTCATTTAACGAGAATGGAAAACATCCACAATAATTCAGACAAACTGGGAGACAGAGAGAGAAGACTGGCGAGGTTAGGGCCATTGACCCAGGTGTCTAGGAAACATCTTAATTCACAACACAGAGCCCTGACGTGACTCTCCACTACAGGCTGACCTGCATATACAACACATTCTTGGCAAGTAGCTGTGTTATACTAACAAGGGGGGGTTGGACTGAATGATAAATACAAGGCAGGAGATCACTACATCACGCACACAAAAAAGGAGAATTGATGAGAAAAAAAAATGTCTCCATCAAAAAAATTTATTGGAATCGTGTCAAAAAAAGAATTCCTGGTTTAAAAAAAAAAACAACAAAAAAAAAACAACAAAAATGTACAAAACAAGATGGTCACATCCGACCTGGTACGACCTCCTTTAAACAGTCCCACTATTGTCTCCAGACGGACATCAGTAACGTCGGCCAAAAGCTCCACCCTGCAGCCCGCTGCCCTGCATCAGCTGGTTCTGCCTGTTGAGAGCTCCGGACAGGGACTGAGACGTTCCTGTGTTCATGTAGCTTCCGCGGCCGCTGGACAAAAATACACAGACACACAATGATCGAAACTGTCCTATCATATTGTGATGTAAAAAAAAAAAAGAAGAAGGGATAACATAAAAAAAGAGGCATGAAGCCAGCTGATATTCACTTCTCACCTTGCCAGTCCTCCACGAGCCATGTGGCTCTGGCCTGGGATGGCCCCGTCTCTACCTGAAACATCAAAGCAAAACATCAGACCCGGAATAGTTGTGAGTCCGTCTTGCCATTACGTACTAAACAAACTATAGTTTCAGGACATGTTGCACAATCGTCCCTCAGCTTGCCACTATAATTATGCCATCTTCCAATCCTATCCCAGAGGGCTAAAAGCTATTTTACTTTGAAATATACATCATGGTATCACGAAAGTCAGTCAGTGTAACTAGCAATACAATCATCACACACACACACACACACACACACACACACACACACACACAAGTATGCGTACTTTGCCATGTTCTGTCTCCATCTATTTTACGACTGGAGTCCCAGTCTCGACCCCCTTCCCTAAGACCAAAAAAAATAAATAAAAAACATTTAACTTTTTCTTCCCTCCAGGAAAGATGTCAGCACTGGACACTATTTAGGTTTTTAAGTGGCTTGAAGTGAAGCCAGTCTCACCTGGGGTTGATGCGTTTCTCATAGCCTCCGCTCCAGGAGTCTCGGCCTTCTCTGCCATGTCTCTCTGACCTGTCTGAGAAGTGCTGAAAGAAAGGACACGAGACAGTTACAATTCATTCTGTGTGTCCCTGCACAGTTGCGACACTTTTACTGAAAACATTCATACATTGCTACAGTACGAGGTCACACACACACACCACACTCATGACCATTCAGTTACCTGTTCAGTTCTTCCCAACGAGGATTTATGTTTAACTGTAGTGCATGAGTTTAAGTGCATGAGTTGCATCTTAACTTGAGTGAGACGAGGGTCAACACTTCTTACCTGACTGTCTCTGTCTGTAGCGACGCTACGAGTGTTGTCTCGCCTGTCCAGCATCAGGTCGTCTTGGTAACGGCCCCGGTCTCTGTGGTCAAAGTCCTGATAACGTCCTGATTCCTGACGACCGAAGTCTGAACGGTTGTTGTAGCGGTCGTCAACGGCGATGCGCTTTTCAGGCCAGTCGTCTTTCCTAAAAGAGGAGCAGGCAACGACATCCAGCATGAAGTTCATCCACTGAGCTGCTCTCTATCCATCTGATATCTACACCATACATTCAACATCTGGAGAATTTGTATAAGATTTGGGGGGAGGGGGGGGGGGGGGCTGTTGGTAATATTTTAATGATTGAGAAGCCAAGCAATAAATCCATTCATCAAACTACCTGTTCAGCATCACTACACTGTCAGTTATTATTTACCTGCCATCCATATCATAGGGCCTCTTAACAGAGCGGCGGTCCTGTTCAAAACGCAGCTGCTCCTGCTGCCGCCGCAGCTCATCGCGCTCCCTGAGGATCCTTTCCTGTTCGCGCCGCCTCTCGTACTCTATGCGTAGCCTTTCCCGCTCCAGGAACTGGCGCTCCATACGGTCCGCGTCGAGGCGCTCCTTCTCAGCCTGGGAGTCAAACCATTCGTGGGTACAGAGAGATTATCAACACGGAACTGGTGAGAAAGTAAGGCTGACGAGGAGGAAATTAAATATATATGTGGGAGCAAAACGATCTAATAACATATTTCTATAATCAACAGTCTTTGCTAGATTTGCACCAGATAAAAATGTAATGGAGGAAACATGGGTGACGGGTGACTAACAGTACCTCCAGCCAGTTTCTCTTCCTGATCAAGTGTTTCCTCTCTTCTTTCTCCCGGAATAGACGGATTCGCTCGCGCTCACGGTCCGGGCGGTTGTCGCGGTTGTCACGGTCACCCCGGTCGCTGAAAAAAGACGGCAAAGCTCAATCTGTCAGCACCACATGTACAGTTTTAGAAGTACATGTTTTAAATATAGGTTAACAGTGTAAAATCATATTGTACAAACTGCTGCACAGGTCATTTCTTCAGCCTTCAACAAGGAAGATTTTAGGGCCTTTCTTATTTTACAGAAATAGACAGCAGTGTTGTAAAATATATATTTCCTATTGGCCAGGTCAACTAAAGTAAAAAACAAAACTTATCAAAGATCTTTACTAAAAGTTAATTATGTGTTATTAAGCCCTATGGTGGGGTCAGATAGAAGGATCCTTACGTGAATCTGCGTCTCTCCACCTCTCTGATCTCTCGCTCTCGTTGTCTCTGCCTCTCCCTCTCTCTCTGCTCCTTGATCTGGTCAAATGACAAGATTTCTTTCTTCTCCTTACTGGGTGACTTGCGGTCACGACTTTTTGTGCTCTGGAGAGAGGAGACAATGAAAGACAACGTAAAATAGCAACCTTGTATGCTGGCATATGAATGACCACGGGTTATTTTAGTGCCATCTTGTTGAGGAAGAAGCTTCCGTTTACGTACTCGTTCCTTGCTTTTGGTCTTGACGCTGATGACGGGCTCTCCTTTGGATTTGTCCATGATTACAGTCCTCTCATTCCGCCCTGTCAAACAAACAATTTATATAGTCAAGAAAATAGGAAAATGTTTTGGAGAAGTGACTATTTTTTCAGTGTTTACTTTTTTTCCCGTACAAGCTGGAAATCATCCCACATTTCTCACCTTTGCCATCTTTTCCGTCTCCCTCAGGCTTCTCATCCTTTCCTTCAGATCTACAGAAAACATGAACGGTTGAGCCACTGCAGTATCAACTGACATTTTAAACAACAGTTCAGTGAATGGTTTACTTTTCTCCCACATAGTTGATAGCTTATCCACACTTGAGGAGCTCCAACTACTGTGGTTATAGGTTATTACTGGGGCATGCCATTCTAAAAATGTTTGTACACGTCATATTTAAAAACACACCGGACCAAAAATACAGAGCTGACGGGGCATTTTTAGTTGGAGACTATTCTCAGAGATCCAACAGCTTGCAAGTTGTCTTACTTTGAGTCAGAGGAGGTTCTCCTGTCACTGCCAGACTTCTTGGGGTCATTCTTGTCTGCTGGCTTCTTCCCCACAGGCTCATTTTTAGCCTGCAATGTTTAAACAGAAACGTGTTTATTCACAAAAGCCCATGCAATGAAAAATGAACAATTTGTAAGTATCTGATTATGTGTGCTCTTTAAACTTAATTCATTTCTGGATTTTAATCTTCAATGAAATGATACAACTATCAAATGTAATAATAGCCTGGTGTTACCGGACCACTCATGACTCTACTTAGTACTTCAAATAGACTTCAAGGATGACATTTACAAACTCTTGTATTTTAGAGTCACACCCTCAAAATTACAACAACTGCAATGGAAATAAACATTTGGGCTTTGTTTTCTTTTTCTGGACTTTCATCGTAATGACCAAAGCTTATGTATTGCTTAAGGCAAAAAATACTTTTATAAATAGATTCCCACTCATATGGCTTTCCAAATGACTTTCTTTCTGTATGGGTTTCTAATTAGGACCGCATGTCAAGTGCAATTAGGATAGTACTTGTCAGGTTAGCGAAACGTTTTAAATTCTCCCATAACACCCAACAGAACTCAAACATAAATTAAAACAACAAAAAATGTTGTTCTGCATTAAAAAAAAAAAATGCTAAGATTCACTCAGTACAGTGATTATGTGGGTGGGACCACTCTGACACTCACCCGCTCCACAGAGATCATCCTGCCATGCAGCTCAGTCCTGTGAAGGTGGCTGATACACTTGGTGGCCTCCTCTGTTGAAGACATGGTGACAAAACCATAGCAGCGAGCCCCGGGGCTCTTGGCGTTGGTCACCACCTTAGCTCCAACAACCTGCAGGAAATGGAGAGATAGAGGCGGGGACGCAAGGACAAAAAAAAAAAAGGTAGAGATGGCCAGGGCATGTGAGAAAAAAATATAAAGTCCTCAATTTTAGATAAAAAAAAACGAGTGAACTGTAAATTCTAGGCTTTTTGACGACAGTGTGGGATAGTGTGCACAGACTGACCTTGCCATATTTGCTGAAGAGAGTCTTCAGATCAGTTGCTCTAGTAGTGGAAGACAGACCACTGACCCACAGATTCCTGCTACTGCCTGCTGCAGCAACACTTCCAGCAGCTACAAACACAATAAATTCATGAGCATAGATCCACTTTATTTGAAGGCCGGAACAGGAAAAAAACACTTCCACTCACCCTTTTCATCTTTTGACTCGGTCTTGCCATCGTTCTCCTCAGAGCTAGAGACAAAGAAAAAAAGGCAATAAGCATACAGCAGTGAAATACCTGGTATCTCTCCTCATTCAGATGTATACACTATGTGTTTTATGGTATAATACATAACCGACAGTGACCAGCCCATCATGTACCATAGTGCAGTGATTTAACAGTGAGTAAATGGAACTATACCATATGGCAATCCGAATACTCGTTAACGGGTAATAAAGTGGGATAGGTGAGCGTAAAGAATGACAAATGAAAACAAAGACAAATGCACAGAACGTTTTTTACCTCCAAAGAGCATCCAAATTTTGCTAGCACAAAGGAGCCAATGCAACAGAGATAGCCATTTTGGTTTCTAGTAGACAGAAAGCAACAAACCTCTTTTTCTGATCATCGCCCTCTACAGAAGAGGACTCTTTCACTGTGGAGGCTGAGTCCGCAGCAGCTTTCTCTTCTGTCTTCTCATCCTCCTCACCCTTCTTAGACCCCATTTCTGAATCAACAGTTTCACCCACAGCGCCTTGTTCGCTTACACTAACAGCCTGCGAGCTTTTGTTTTCAGCGTCAAATGTCTCTTCTGGGGCATTCTGGGCATCCCCAACCTCTTTGGTGGGAGTCTCAACAACATCCATGGGGCTCTCCACATCTCCAGAGGCGGCGTTCTCGGACTTGGCACCGGTGTCGGACACATTGTCTTCCCCTCCGGCGGTGGCAGCTTGCTCTTCTTCAGGGCTCGTCTCGAGGCTCTGGTGGTGATCTTCGTTAAGTGGCTCAGATAAACAAGAGCCGGCTACTTTGTCATTTTCTACGGATTTAACAGGAATAGAATGGCACAGAGTTTAATCACTTCTGAAACACAGCAATGGTTAACGAGGAACTGGCAAGGCCTGGATTAGGAACGTCATGACCACTGGCCTGTGCTCTTAGAACTATGTATTAAAACGATGAAGTAGACCCTAACGAGAGGCTGGAAGAGAACCCAAAGGCTGGAGGACAACTAAGCAACTAGAGCGACTAACACTTGGGCTCATTTTTCAAGTTGAACCACTTCACTGTGTTCACCTGATCCAAAGCAGACAAAGAGTTCAGTGCTGAAGAGAGCCACAAGATCAGCAGTGCAGCAGCAGATTCTCGCTGCAGTCCACCTTCTTTCAGCCTTTGACTTTCCCCAGTGTCCATTCGTGATGATGACAAGAACATTGGCTCAAGTCCAGCGATTTCATATCCAGCTGATTTCCGAGTCAGAGTCTTTAAAAAGTTGTAATAGTTGATGAGTCTTGATGGATCTTCATTGTCTTGTTCTTCATGTGGCAACCTAGAAACACTGCAATCACCTGCAACAGCTCACACCTCCCTGACCATGAACTATAATTGCTGCCAATGTGCATCAAATTGTTAACCACCGTTATATTACTGCTGCAACAACATAACTGGTAACTTATTCAACATTTTTACCAGGGAAATTATTAATTGTGGTTAACCAAATTTCAACACAAAGCCAGCAATTTCCTTTGGGCTTCCAGTCTCTCTTCCTGGTTGAAACTAAACTAAGTGTTTGCATTCCAAGCTCAACACTAAAAAGATGCGTCCACCTTTTCTTAAACCATTTTCTACAGTACCTGTTACTTCTTGCACGTCATCTGCATCTGGATCCTGAGCCTAAAAGAAAAGAATGTCTTAATGAATGGGACAGTTTGGGACAGTTTGCATTACCGTAGCTTCACAAGCTTTACATACATGAGAAATATCTGTGAGGAAACATACCATATTGGTTGATGAGCATGTCATATGTTCAGTCTTATCTAACATCTCAGGCTCCTCCATCTGTGAAAATAGATACAAATGCAGTCATATTAAAACTTGGCATTTAGACAAATAAAAGATAAAAATCAGTATTAATCAATCAATTAGTCGAATTTCTCACCTCTTGGCCTCTTGCTTCATCTTCTGACTCGATGGGCTTGTTGTCCTGTTGTTCACTCAACAGTGCGTCTTCGTCATGCGCTTCACTCAACAGCGCATCTTCGTCATGTGCTTCATTCAACAGCGCATCTTCGTCAGAGTGTAAATTCACGGCTTCATCCTCGTCATCAACATCCTCGGCCGGTATCCCGTTGTCGTTCTCGGTCTCATCCAGCACGTTCATGTCGAGGATGTCCATTTCCTGCATGTTCTCATGATCATCCTGAAGCTCATCCTGAATAAGAAAGGAGGAAATTCGCTGAAGACGGAGATTCAACAGCGATTCCGATACAGAACTTTGCAGTAGTTAAGGAGGGTCGATGCAAACGCACCATTAAAGTAGCGCTTAGACAAATTAAGTTAAGCAATCTCACCTGGCCATAGTGAGAATCCTCCTCGATAGTACTGTCCTCTGGTTCATCATTCTCTTGTCTTGTATCTAGAGTAAATACATTTAGTTTAGACCAAGAGCTCATATGGTCATCTTACAGGTATCAATGAAAGATTTTACAGGCGATGGACAATCGTAATGCAATCCAATACAACCGACAGGTCTTACATTTAAGCATCAAAAAGGTTTTAGAGCTGCGTCTACACTTTGCCATTTTGGTACAACGAACACATTTCAATACCAACTACCAATACTTTCCAAATCCCCATCGCCTGTATAAAAAAAAAGCTCCCTTTAAAAGGTCTCAAATTAAATTTGACATTCCAAGACTCATAAAAAAGGATTTGTTACAGAATAAGACAAGCCTCCCATAGTCCCAATACTCCAACGTGCCCGAGGAACTGTACACTGTGCAGTTTAGCAAATGGAAAATAAATACAGGGAAACATATTTCAGTAAAATCATTCACTTTTGGTGAGAGACCACTGGGGAAGTTTACACTGGTATGTGACCCGACTGTACCTGTCCAAATAGGTCATAGTCAAGTGACATTCTCTCAAACACTGGAATATTTTCTGTCCCCAGGAAAGAAATACCTCGAGTCCGAGTAACTTAAGGTTACCATGTGACATTTAGGAAACTCAACAGCACAGTTTCGTATCTACATAAACGAATGGGTCAGACATTCACAGTGTAACGAGGTTATTATGGACCCTTTACCTTTGGAGGGCCGTTTCGGTGTCACGTTAGGTTTCTTTGGGGTCGACTCCGCAGCGACGGTGATCTCGTCAGGATTTCCACCCTCTTCCTCGATTGCCTGTTTGATGGCAGAGACACGGACGCATTTTAGAGAACAACGTGAAATGGAATGATAGCTAGCTGGCTGTTAGCTAACGGTGGAGGCTAGCTATTGTAATTCTGTGTTGTTGTAATTTTGTGTAGAAGGAGGAACTAGTAAAGTAAGATTTGCACGGAGTAACTGTTTAACTGTGCACATGACAATAAAAATATCTTGAATCTTGAATCTCTAGCTTGCACACAGTCAGGGTCAACGGGCCTCGGGAGCTAACGTAGCGTTAGCTTGAAGTTTAGCGTAGCTACGTTGGTTTGACGACATCCACGAAGCCACAACACACAGGCCTCGATAGTAGCGTTGGGTTACGTGAGTTAGTGACATTCAGGGCCTAGTTGAGTCAAGAGGGAGCAGCTACACGACCTTTTTGAGGCGCTCGGACAGCACGCTTTTGACGCCCGTGATGTCCAGGTTTCGTTTCTTCAGCTCGGCCTTCAGGTCGATAACCCTCAGCTCCGACAGCTTGCGGACCTCCGCGCCCTCCGGAACCTTCACGTCTGCGGATGGGTCAGCCATCGTTTTTGTCCGCGAAGATATCTCTTCCCCTTGCGATAATCCCTTTCAATGCACGTTATTTACTGATGCTGCACGACAAATGGGAGCAGCTAGCTTGCAAAAAAATACTGCAAAATGGAGGCCGTGGTGAGCCACTCGAGTTTACGTTAATGCGCATGCGCATGCGCAGTTGTAGTGCAGAAGTGTACGAGCACAGGAGGCATCACATATGTGACGGGGGTACGAATGCACATGAGAGGCAATAAAAGTGACAAAAAGCTAAAGCATACAACAGTTTATACAATTCGTCTTTAACGGATATGTTTTTATTTCTTCCTTCTTACAAATAGAACAGTTGATCTGCAGTGTTTACTTTTTCAATGCATTATAATCCTTGTAAAAAAAATAAAACAGTACAAAAATGCATAGTTAAGATTATAATAGTAGACAATATTAATAGCCACAAACTATGACCTGAGTCTCTAGTCAGCTTTACTAAAACTGCAAATTCACAGGCTTTTCTCCCTTCTTCTTTCTTTTGCTTTGTTTATTTGTTCTGCTGATTTATCAGTGTGTAATGGTTTAATCATGGTGTAGGAGCCATTAGTCATGTCTGTGTATTATATGTGTGAATGTGGAGCCTATCTCAGGTTGACCACGGGTGACAGTGTGTATTAGTGTGGCAGGTAGTTTATATATGGGGCAGAGGTGCAACTGACAGATGTAATGATGCATGGGTGACGGGGAGATTGCACGGTTTTTACCGCAAACAAAACACACCAGAGGGAGACCAGGAAACCAATAGATATCAAGCCAATTGTCAGTTGTGAACTATAATTAAACGGTAACTTCACCCAAAGATACGAACGGCCTGGAATCTCTTTGTAAAAGCGAGTAAGTAACAGGATCTTCTCCCGCACCCAGCCGAGTGGCAAGTCACCGAAAATCAGTCACTATACATGGGTTTCATAATGCTCAGTGAGAATGAAAATTGTACATGTCACTAAATTTGTAGTTGATGTCATTTATTTGGCTGTGGGGCAGGCTTTTGCTGGCAAGAAGTGGTTGAGGGGAATCAAACAGTTCACTGTCAGTCTCCTCTGGAATATTGGCACTTCTGGATGAAGTTGGCGAGTCAACCGTGGAGGATTTTCTGGCAGATTGTGCATGATATGACCATGCATCAGAGGCTGACCCGGCCGAGGCACAGGAGGAGCTCTCAGGAGCGTTGAAGGAGTCGAGGCTGAAGGATGAGGAGACAGAGCGGGCGTGAGGCGGTCGTGGCTCATGCAGGTTGAGTTTGGAGACCAGTGGTTTACCAACTGTCACTGGTTGCCTTTCCTCTACCTCTTCATCCATGTTGGAATAGGTGTAATGAAGGCAGGTGGTGAATGTGAGCTCCCTCTATAAAGACCGTGAAGAGCAAAAACATTTTTTTTTTAGCTTTATAGAAAGAAATGTAAAAAGGCTTGGCTCTGAGTTCCAAACTTTTCCATAAAAGTATGAAATATCACTTAAAATAGGAAAATAAATCAATGTAACATACTTAAATTATTTTTCAATTTAAAATGGACTTATTCTTGACTGTGCCAAATACTACACATTTTTCTGAGGAGGGCACAAACATACATAGTTTCTGCTAGGACAAAAAAAAAAAAGAGAACTTATTATGAAAACAATAACAACAGTGTCTGACCCTGAGTCTCTGCAGGCATCGGATTCGTGTGTAGAGACTTGGGACTTCTGGTGAAGGAAGATTTTCTTTGATCAATAATAAACTGCCGGCTTCAAGCAGGGTCTCCTGGTTACTCTTCTTCAAATCAATATCAACATCCTGCAAAAGTCAGGTAGATGACAGTCAGTACAGTAAATTATTGTTTTTCAAGTATTCACGTATTACGTCCAGATTTTATCTCTGCCCTCTTGTTGGAAGAGAGCTGTCTCAGGTCTGCCACACCCCTTTCTCAGTGCCTGAATCACTGACACCTGATCAACCCTGGACCTCATTCAACAATCATTGGAGTTGCATATACTTCCACTTTCAATGTTCCTGTCCCTTTTTGTCTTTTGAGCTGGTGCTGCTGCTCTGTGGTGGAGGTTAACTGGTGAAAGGCTGCATTTTATGTGGCAGCATCTTGATGCAGCTCTGCTAAAACCTTGATATGTTGTTTCTTAATAGCTGTGGTGACTTTGATTAGAGAAGCCTTGTAGGGATTTCAAACATTTCTTTTGGTACTACTTTTTTCCTGTTTTATGGCTAGTTAGGGAGTTTAGTATTGTCTTTTTTGTTTTCAGTAGAATAATTAAGTTATTTTCGAGCTAGTATTTTCTTCGGTAGCCTTTTTCTCACCGTCGTTCCCTTTCGTTCAAAGGTTGGATAAACTTTGTTACTCCTCGTGTTGCCCTAGACATCAAGTTCAGGTCGTAACATAACTTAATTCCCACTTTAAATAGAATGTATTGTGAAACACATATCGCAAGCATGATTCATTGCAGGCTCGAACAAATGCTCTTGTGAGTCTTTTAAAATATCAACTCTTAATGTGTAATATCGGCTTACAAACCTCAGGGAAATCAGTAAGCTCAGCACAGCAGGAAACTATTTCTTGGGGCTTCTCAAGTATCCGAGTGTAGATGACCATGATATTGGAGAACTCTGCAGCAAATCCAAGCTGAACCTTCACTCCACAGTCAAACTGCAGGCAGAGGCTCTTTGGTAGGACTACAAGGAGACATTTGAATTATACAGAAGACAATAATTTAGATTTCAACAAACATTAAATTATCTACAAACGTGACAATAATTCTTGTAATATTTAATAATTCACGCTAATGTTTGTGAAACGAGTACCGTGAGCAATGGCCCACTGCAGGTTTCGAGCTGAATGGGATGCAGAACACTCAGCGGTTTGTATCTGGTCGGTGAGGGACCGTCGTTCGGACAGATTACTGCGTAGCTCCAGAGCCTGTCTCCCTCGAGTGATCTCGCAGCGCCCCATGTCTGATAAGAGAACATATATTACAACATGCAACAAGCATTCATTAGTGCTGTTTAGGAGGTGGGCTCCATCACCTGCTGATGCTGTAACATTACATGTGGTATGTGGCCAGACCAGCTACATGCTCAAAATGTTGAACCCCAAAGAGCGTAGAACTGCAGCGTTTTTGACCTTTTGTGAATCTGTATGTAGTATGCTGCCAAGTATTCCTCCATTATACATTTTATCACAAAGAAATAGTAACACAAGTGGTGTGTTCAAACTGCAACATTTTAACATGGTTTTAAGTATTTTTCTGGTAAGGCAAGTTTATTTGTATAGCACATTTCAACAATGTGGTTAAAGAAAATGTTCCACCCACATTCTTGTGCACCACACTAAACATGGAACTGTGCTTATTTGCTGCCATAGCAGGAAAAGCACAGCACACCGTGTCATGTGGCCAACATGCACAGTAAGTCTTTCTCACAGCAGACGTTTGGACCCGTCGCCATAGGAACAGCACAGGTGGTACTCGTAACACTAACGATGGCGCTGTACCGTTTCAAGTGTTTTAGTGAGAGTGACGGTGAGTCAGCACGGACAAAACTAGGAACCTAAAATCAAAGCAGTCATCAATAATTTGATTATTTACACCTGTGCTTTTCCCTACTGTGATAGGTCACAATATCTTCCGTGAGAAAGTCCTATACCAGAGCCGTCAAGAGGGAAACATTTCAGCCTATAAACAATAACGCCACAGTGGCTGATCAGGTGAAGTTATGATCACACCTGTCATTTCAGTGCAGTTTTAATCATCTGGTAGTATCAGTTACAGTATTAAATTTAAGCAGATCACTAATAGTAAGTAGATGCAGAAGCGTTCAGGCACAGGTGTGTCATGATCTGAATACATAAGCAATATAAATGTAATAGAAGATTCACATGAAGGAGCTGTATGCGAGCCACTTTACGGCCACATGAGGCAGAGTAATGACTACACGATAGGATCGTCTCAAACATAAAAAATGTAAGGTATAATCATACTTTCCAGCCAACATGGATATCTCATAGCATGCCCAGAGATCTCATACTTCACATGCCTGCTCCACATACCTTCAGCCACCCTGTCTAGCATGACTGTGACCTTCTCATCTTCACAGACTCGCCGTTTGAGGAAGCTTATGAAGATGCCATTTGACACGTCTTCCCTCTTCACTTCGTAGGCCTCAGCGTCTACGCATCTAAACACAACAAGCTACGCATGAGTGACACCTTTTTGCCTAAATCGGGGAGATTAGTTCATACATGTACAGTTATTCTACTGTCTGCAACACTGGGGGAGGGAAATCAGCAAACTTACGTGGCATAACCAAACACTATGTTTGCTGTCACCTTGAGCAGTCCCGGTTGTACGATGACATCATCATATACGTTTCTAAAAAAAGGAATTCATTAGAGGCATAAATATTTGCAGCAGATGATCTAACGCAGTGATTCTCAACTGGTGGGTCGCGACCCGTTTTCACGGGCCTTTGCCTGGGCAAAAAAAAAATTGGATTAAAAATTATTTTTTTTATCCTGTGGTTTTATTTTGAAGGGGATTTTTTATGCAGCGGAGTGTCGTCTATTCACACTTTTTTGCCGGCTCTGGTTTCGACATGTTTTGCACTTGTCCCTCCATGTTTTCAGCAGCATTGCTGCTACGTTTCAGCCACTCATTGTTTGAGTTTTTCAAGGCGGCAGTGATTAACAGGTGATGACAGGTGACTTGTGCATGGTTGGGTCAAACCATCCTGATATGGGGGAGACTCTAGGTTTTTAGGATAATGAAATTGAATAGCCTACTGAATATAAAGTTCAGTTTATGAACTTAGAATTATATTTTATTGAAAATGTATTAAATAAATATTTTTAAAGGATTTTTGAATCGATGCTAATTTTAAATATATATTTTTTTAAATCTTCACGTACCCCCGCCATTTTACAGCATAGAAGAACAACGTGACCCGCGAAATTTGTTTTCTAATTGTTATGTATGTTGTAATACCTCTTGTCCTGAAGATGCACTTTTTGTTTTTTAATTAAAATGCAGCTAATTGAGTGTAAAAGGGAATAGTTCCCTCTCTAGCATCACCACCAGCTGGTCGTTTTGGTTTATCATTAAACTTGTTTTTGTGTTGGCATACATGTTCTGTACTATCTCAGGTTCAAACTGCACCATCTTTTCATTAAATAAATTTGAGAAGTTGAAAATGTTCCTCGATTTGGGTCGCAGCTTGCCATTAAGCGGTGATGGTGGGTCCCACAGCCATACCAGTTGAGAACCACTGATCTAAAGTCAACATGATATGAAAAAGCTGGTACATCAACTCAATAATGATAAAAAAAGAAAAAAAAATTCATACCTTTTGCGGCACATGTCTAGCAGCAATACGTTAAGTCCAGTCTCTTTCTCCTGCATCCTGGTAAGTATATTCTGTACACACAAACAGTGCTCTGATGTGTAGGAGGCGGGTGCATCTATGGGAACCATAAAACTGTTGCCGTAATTCTCATAACCATGACCAGCAAAGTATAGCAAGCCTGTGAAAGAAGTAAAACATATGTTATTGAATTTGATGAAATGTGCCGTCTCTTAGCTTAAGTTGGCATGGATTCATGGTCAGATTCTTAGTTTATGTAGCTTATTGTTGGTAAATTAAAAAAAGTATGTTTTAAATAAGCATATAGTTAGTTTTACATTATAACTGTTTTGTTTAAAAAAAAAAAAAAAAAACTGTAGAAAAACAGTGGCATCCGTTGTACATCCGTTTTAAATATTTATTATGTAGCGCTAGAGCAGGTGTTTAGCCTGTGTTGTAGTCAAACACACATGATTTGCATTTTGAACTTAGTGAACATATTGTCCAGATGGACGAGCGACCAACCATAGACTCCCTTGTCAAGCAGCAAGAGGAACTCTGTAACAGCGCTGTGCATCTCCTGCCAGTTGAGGTCGAGCAGGGAAACCACCTTGAAGTCCATTTGTCTGAGTAGGTTGGTCAACTCGTGGACGTCAGCGATGGGAGCACACAGCTGAGTGTGGTAGAGGTAGTTCATATTGCCAATCAGGAGAGCAACTTTGTCTGTGGCTGTGGAGGGGAAAATAAGGCATCATAAAAGAACCGGTGAAACCAAGAAAAACAATCATGTAATCCACAGGTACTGTATTGTGATTGCACTGTGTTTATTTGTTTGCACAAAACTCACCATAGAAATGCTTGACCGGTGGGGGCGGGTTGACCATCTGTTGTAGCTGACGTAATCCTGGTCCGCTGGTTGACCTATGAACTTCCTGTGAGTCTGTCAACGCCAATAAGAAAAGGTATAAATAACAATTTATAAAAATGCTGTTTAATGTCTTGTTTTCATTTCTACAGTGCTTAGTAACAACACATGCTGTACACATTACCTTCTGTTGATCAGATGAACAGTCCACAACTGATCAAACAGCATGATTTCAACGCACGCACACACAGGCACACACACGCACACACACGCACACACACACACACACAACCTACAAATACCAGCAAGCAGATTAGCTGGATTGACACAGAAAGCCTTTCACTGAAAACAGGAATCAAAGTCTGATGTACTGTAGTGGCGCATAAAAGGATAAAAAAAGGAACACAAATTCTTGACTAGTTCCTCTATTTACTTCTATATATATACTATCAGAATATAAAGTATACCTAGACCACGATCAACTTCTACCCAGGATGCATCAGTGATGGAACTGGGGCCTGCATAGAAGTGCAAAACAGGAAGTTATTCACTGCACAGTAGTGTTTTATTGAGCCTATAAACGTGCAATGTCGGACTCAATGCTGGTCGATTTTTGTTTACAAATTGCTCTCACCGATGATGATCGTCGCTGTGTCACTCCAGAGCTCATGATACAAATTGAACATCTTGCACCTGTACTGTCCTCTGTGTGCTGTTGTCACACATGGGATCTGCAGGGAATAAAAGAAGATATGGAGACCAAAGTCAACTGTGTTTTGATAATAAAGTCTTGACACCTGCATTACCTTACATATCTCATGTATATCATACTTACGTACAAGTAAACCTTTATTTTTGTTTATATTATCCCTTTCATGATGATAGCACAGAGCTTTGTATAGCTATTGTCTTGGTTGTTTGTTTTTTAAAGTATTAAACCACAAAAAAAAGTTTTCTGAAGCCATTGTTCTACACAGTCGGTAAGCAGTTCACAGCAGTGGGTGCAGGACTGACCTTGAGAGAACGTGTCTTGTGTTGTGTCATGGGCACCATGTTGTGATACCACTCGTACTGCACAGGCGGGTTGGCCTCTGCATTGCACTCCAGGAACAGAGAGTCTCCCTCAGACACTGCTCGGGACTGAGGCTGATGAATGATACGCAGCCCACTCACTGATCCTGGAAACACACTGCTGCTGCAACCTGAGATGACAAGATTTTCTCAAATATTGCATCACATGAGATGAAAAAACAACAACAAGAGAAATAGGGAGACGAGAAGGAGGAGAGGAGGAGTACCTGGACTAGGACCTGTAGTCTGGACAAAGCGAACATGAGCCCACTGGGAGAAGATAAAGTTCCCTCCGTGGTGGACTCGACAGATATAGTGACCCTGGTGGGCCGGGACTGTAGGACACAGAACCAGCTCTGGTGTGTTCCCGGTTTCATCCAAAATCTAAAACAAGCCAATAATCCATCACCACATAATATCATGTGATAATCTGATCACCACATTATCATCCATGTGATGTGAAGGTGGCAGATAAATACAGAATGCACCACATTACTCAGGGTTTGACCTGAAATCCTATTGTCATCATTTATATTCACATAATCAAACAAGGTTTGACTGACCTCCTCTTTGCCTCTGAACCACTGGTAGCTGAGTCCAGGGGGACCGAAGGCTCTGCAAGTCAATACCACCTTGCCCCCCACTGTTGCTTGCTGGGTCTGTGGCTGCACTGTGATCTGGATCAGCTCTGCCACTACCACACACACAACCATAAACAATCAAATGCACAGAAAAAAAGGTATTTCATTTAGATGTGGGACATCACAGCGTGGCTACATGTTTTATCAGCATCTAAATAATAATAATCTGAGCCATCACTAATGTTCTTCATTGCAAGTGCCACCGTGGTGAATAGGGGTGCTGCAGCAATGGACATTGGAAGAGAAGCAGGGCAGATGGGGCCTGTGGCCCAGTAATAATAAGTCTGGACTCCCTCTAACCTGCAAGGGCCAGGGATCAAACTACCGATCTTCCGATTCGGGAATGACCACTCTACTTCCTGAGGTATGTGATAATTGTACTTAATATATTTGGTACCCTTAATACCCCGTCCCCCCATTTTAAATAGTCTTGAACTGCCAATGTTTCACACACACACACACACAAACAAACAAACACAGCCTGTACTTAATGTGGGATTATAAACATTTGTTTAACAAAACGTTTGCCATTACAGCCACATTTAAACTCACATTTTACAGACAAATACCAACAAATTAGACCATTTAGTTAAGCAGATTTACTAGTTTAGAGCAAGGGGTATAAGTCTAAGCAAAGAACAATGTGACACCCTGTTTGGAAAGCATTATTCCAGATCCCTTGAGTTTTACACTTACAGAGGTATTTCATGAAAAGGTTATTTTTCACATTCGCATATGTATACCCCCCTGTCACTTCTTCCTCACATGTGTTGGTAAGGTACTGCACAGCTTCCTGATGGTCCATCTTCCTCAGGCAGTGGAGCAGGAAGTCCAGGGAGCAGGAGCGGTCAGCAAGCCGAGCCATGAGGGTGCGTCCCGGGCTGCCTGCCGTGATCAGCACCTGGAGCGAGCAGCTGGTCAGCTCGCTCTCACTGCAGAGAGGGAGTTCAAGGGCCAGAGTTAAGTCTGGTGGCGAGAGTTCAAGGGGCCCCCAAAAAAGAAATTGCAGGAATGTGCAGTATGATGGAGAGACAAACCTGTCTCTCATGCATGTCATAAATCAAAGATAATCCCTATACTACAGGATTCAGTGTTCAAATTAGTGTGGAAATAATTGATTTTTTTTTTTGTGTGCGGAGCGCTTCTATTAAGTGATGCCTTCAATGTCTCACCTGCAGCGGAGATTCGGCTGCTCGGACACGGCGTTGGCCAGCTGCCTCCACCCGCAGGTCGCGTTGTCCAACATCTTGGACAGCCTGTCCAGGACCTGTCCACTCAGACCGCCGACGCTCATGTTCCGCTCCTCCATCTCCCCGCATGTGTCACCACAGACGAGCCGAGGGACCTACCGGACCATCGGGGGGACATTGAAGTGACACTGTGGGCGCTAAATCAGTGTAACAGCGAAACTAGAAAATGAAACGACGGACTAAATAAACATCGCGACGTCGATTAGTAACTGCGCGGCCACTTTCCCGCTTCCGCAATTAACAAACAGACATTTAACAAAGTTGCGAAGATAACTTACCGACTTTATGACAAGTAACAAATAAATCAAATCCGGTTGAAGAGAAAGAGGAAACGAGTGTCTTCTTTACATGCACGCGTTTCACCCCATCAGCGTTCTTCCCGTTTTACGCGATCTTGTTCCCCAGATGATGGTTTGCTTCACATTTCGGTTCCTCATTTATTCTGCCGTGCCCGGATCGGAGCCGTCAGATGAGAGTCACGTCATCTCCGTTCAATACGAGGGACCGAGATGTCAAAGTTCGGTAAAGTTGGAAAGAGATTCACAGATTCGGATCAATAACTCGTTATATTCAGTAGCTTCACTCACAATCACTTCCTCAATCTACGGGCTCCTTTTGGTTATACTATACGCTTATTTTAGGGGAGATACATGTTTTTTTTTTTTATTGGGACAAATATTCGATAACTCCTCTGTTATTAAGCGCAATGTGACCAAACTCACTACATACAGCAATGGTCTCTTCCTTGTTGTACTACAATGCTGATTTGGGGGAAATTTTCCTTTTGCATAATGTAGAGGATTTAATAAATTTGGGGAAATATTCAATAACTTTTTAATTGTTAAGCAGTGACCTGTGACCCAAAATCACTTCATCCATCAACGGGCTCCTCTTGGTTATGCTGCAACACTTATTTTGGTTAAATAAGCTTACAATTTTGGAGATTTTTCTATTGGGTCAAATATTCAATAACTAAAATGTTATAAAGTGGTGTGTGACCAAAATCACAACATACATCAATGAGCTCAAGAAGGAGTGGAGTCTCTCCTCGGACATTGTTGCACAGATCTGGCAACGGTTAGCACGGCCAGGAGCCGACCGAAGAGAACGCTCAGTGTCCCCTTTGGTTCTCAACCGACGCTCCCCCATTGGGGGTGGACACGCTGGCCCCCCCATGGTGGCCCCTCGGCCTGCTGTATGCCTTCCGACTTGTGATGATGAATCGGCCTTGGTACTTGGGGCTCCGGAGAGTCCGGGGGCCAGGTGGTTCCCGGACCTGGCCTGGCTGGTGGTGGCAGGTCCATGGCCGTTACTGGTCCGCCCCAAGGCCCTGTGGCAGGCAGGGGGCGCCTCATGGTCTGGACGTTGAGAGGGTGAGACTGAGCGGCCTGGGCCTCTGGGCTGGTTATGCCTCCTGCAGGGCATCCTGGATATTTACGTCCACTGCAGGGGTGTTTGCCCCCCACTCCTCGTTCCTCAACGGGACCTGCAAACATGTCTGCCGTTCAGATCAGGCGGACTTGGAATTGTTTCCCCCTAAGACAGCGTCTGTATGCAATGTCTGAACAACCTTCTTCTATGTCTGTTAGCAACAACAGAGGGCAGGTGGTACTACACCCAAATCTGTTTTTATGCCCTAAGGTTACCATCTCCTCTTCTAGATTGTACTTTCATTATAACTTCCCTATTTTTTGTAATTAATACTTATAGTTGTAAACAAACTAATACATATACACTTTTTATAAAGGGTGCTTTATTGTTGGAGTGGCAGCTACCACATTCATATTAGGATGTTGTTTAAAGAAAGAATGAAAAGGCAAACTTTACAGGACATTTACTTATTCCTATTTATTTATGATGCGTTTGGAAAAAGAAAAGAAAAAACAGGGAATATGATTTGTGGAAATATGAGCAGGCCATTTCTCTTCAGATATGGGAAAAAGACAAAAATGGAAAAAAAAAGATTTAACATGTACAAACTAATTCAGTGCAATGCAGTAACCCTGAACCAAATAAAACTACCTTTATGAAATTGACAAAACAATCTCACCACGAAGTAGAGGTGGAGAGCTTTCGATCATATCACGTGATCTTTAAAAGTTGAACGTCTACAAATTCATTGCAACTATGAATACCATCTGCTGAAGCGGTTCTAGCGGTGAGGTTGTTTTGCCAAATTTCCAAGGTGAAGAATGCTTATGATGTTCAGTTTTTGTTGAGACAGTTTCATTGTTGAGGCTTTACTCTGGCTGTATGTTTATTGTTTTTAACATAACCAACATGAGCTTTCTTATAGCTTCCGGGTATTATTACCAGAAGGCCACTGAATACGCCGCATAACTCTGGCTCTGAACATACAACACGTCAGGTAATTCAGTCCACCAAGTCTGAAGCAACTCTCCGTCTGGGAAGAACCCCTCCGTCAGTCCAGTGAAGGCCTAAAACTTCTTCCCTTTATGTAGTTTGTTGAAACGCCAAATGTTCTCCTTCCTGAGACGCTTCCAGTATTCCCAGGTGTCCGCCTCCAGCTCCGGCAGCTTTTTGGGCATTCCCAGGTTCAACTGGAACAACCTGAGAGAAAAATATAAGGAGAGGGGGGGATCAGATCAGTGGAGACACACCCGCATCGTTTATTGGCAAAATATGTTCAAACATTCGGGGGCTTTGATGTAATAAGTTAAACCTAGTCACCCAGTTATGTCAATAACACTCGAAAACAATTGTTTTTTTTTTGCTGATATAAATGTTATATTTATTGCTATAGAAGGACACGTTTACTTGTTAATTTACATACAGCTTTTATCGTAAGATATCTTGAAAAGGAGGAAAATACATTTTACAAAATGCAAAAAGAGTTAAGTTCTAAATTATGATGAGAGAAAGCAATAGAAAAACCCCCAGAAATGTGTGTCCTCACCACTCTGGATATTGATCATGGGGCTTCAGTTGGGGGTCGTCTCCTTGCTTGAGGATGTTGGCCCCTACTGCATAAGAAGTGAGTCTGTCGGGGTCTCGACACACATCTGGGCCTTTCTGCTCTTCTTTCGACATACCTTTCCCTTTCCCTTTGGCCGCTGCAAAAAAAAAAAAAAAAAACGGGAAATAAACATTTGTAATGTTTGCATAACAATGGAGACATAATTTATGATTGTTGTAATGAGTTGATTGGAAATAGAAAATAAGACATTTTGTCATTAACAATGGTTTTTATGGCATATAGATGGCTGAAGAGCAAAACCTCCCATCTGAAAAATGCACTTTTTAGAGAATACAAAAAAAACGTGTTGTTTTCTTGCAGAATGGATACTCAATACATAATACAAAATAAAGAAAAATATACAAATTGCAGATAGGAGGTTATTCCCCACTGTTCCTGGATCATTTTGCAGATGGGAGGTTTTGCACTTTGGCCATCGATATGCAGACACGGGTGATGGATATATAACAAATAACAAAACAAGTATCCATCCAGAATCACACACAGTGGATAAAACTAAACAGGTCAACTCGATACATGTGTGTCATAACTACAACTAGTTCTAATAGATATTGTAACGTTACACGTCCTATTTACTCACCAACTTTCTTAGCATATCCACATGTCTGTATTCTG